>JARFOC010094783.1:0-13142 GCA_031763485.1 Osmoderma eremita | reverse complement strand
TTTATCGCGTTTGTATTTTATTATTTCACACATAAGTAATACTAATTCAAACCGAAATTATTAATCATCATTTTTTAATATTGATTCGAAATCCATCCACATCCATAGCATCTGTAATAATACTGAGAATTGTTTAAACGGTAGAACTTCTATTTACGGATATCTCTGAATACGGGACCCTCGTAAGTAACGGATAATTTTCCTTTCACGAAATTTTACATTTGGGTTCTGTTAATATTACCAACTCTTAATAACAAACCCTCTAATAAAACGGACGCCAGCGCTCCATTTCACCAAGACTAGAAGATATATGTAAAATTACCTCTTAATAGCAGACAGGCGAAAGAGGTCTGGGGGTAGTGTATATGCGTATTAACTCTTTCTCTCTGATTTTTTGTGATTATGTAATACGCTTGATTTCAGTATTAATATATGCATTGTAAAATAAAATGAAATCTGGTTTTCTTTGCATTATTATCCCCCACCTCTAAATAGGGTTCTTCATGGGTGTCCGTTATTGGGTGTTATGCTGTAATTACTAGGATCGTTGTTTTCAACTCTAGTTCTAACAAGGTTAAGTTGACTGTTTGTGTGGGGCGGTATTAATGGTTTGTTTTCACTCAAAACTTGTTCGCCTAACAAACATTTCACTTCGCGCCACAACACAGTACAAGGTAAAGTAAACTTGTCTATATTTCTTTGGATGGAAAATCTGGATGGACTTATTTTTTAAGGCAAAATAAAATGGGGATAATAAATTTATTACGTAGGTAATTTTGAAATTATGGCCATGAAAAAGTAATTTAAAAAATAATAATTTAATTCAATTGAATAACCCCAATGCTCCAATGGACGATAAAATATTAATGGTGAACCATCTTTATAAAAACCATGCTACCAAATAAATAAATAAATATAGATATTGTTATAATCTTTTCCACCACCTTTTAGTGTTCTTGTTCATTTCTTTATTGGAGTCAGATTGGTCTGTAGTACGAGAGATGCCTTTTATATTTCGGGAATGGAGAATGGAGAGTAAAATTAATCATAGAACATGGTTTTATTGTTTTTCAAAATATCCTCCATGAAAATCAATATACTTTTTCATGCGTTTGAACCAGTTTTGGAAACACTATTTCCATTCCGATTGAGATGCCTCCAAAATATGCATTTTGGAAGCATCAACCGCTTCTTCAGCCGTCGAAAAACGTTGGCCACGTAGTTTTTGTTTGATGTGCGGAAACAAAAAGAAGTCATTGGTTGTCAAATCGGGGCTGTACGGTGGATGACCCATCAATTCAACTTTTTCAGTTGCCAAATACTCTCTTGTGAGAGCTCGCATGTGCAGTTGTGTCACATTTTGGCATTTTCACGTTTTTGAGGTTAGTGTTATTGAAAAGTCATTTTTGAAACACTGCAATATATAATGTTAAAAGGTAAAAACAAATTTTAGATTGACGTCGAGTTATTTGATTTGAAAATACATCTAAACTAGTGATGTACCCAGCATACGAATCACCTTACTCTCAATATTTATTTCTTTATGGCCGATTTCTTTGCAGCGCGCTCTAAAACGGAATTGAAAGATCGAAAGATGTCATCAGTTTCGCTACATGTGCACCAGCAATGGAAACGAAAGACAGTTTCATTTCCGTACAATTTATGACTGTATTACTGCAAATCGATACGCTAGAGATATAATCTAAAATAACATTTTCCACACCCTGAAAAGTAGCCTTTTTTATGTGTTTTTTTAGATTTGCGAAAATGTATTTTTACGTAACTGTCAACATTTATGGGATTACAAGATATACACATTTGTATACACCGTGTGTACACGATAGGTGTATAGTGAGTCACCCGATGACACAAGAACTCGATGCAATAGAGCGCGGTTAGGAGCAACCGAGGAAACAACACAGCAGCAGTTACGGAATTTGTAGTCAAGATAATTTGGCAGCTTAAAATCAAGCATTTTTGTATTGTATACTATATATTTATTTAGCGCATGGCAACGTACAATAGCGGTATCAATAGTAGATAAAAAACAGAATAGAATAAGCAGATGAGGTGAAGAATGTATGTATGTATATATACTCAATCTTGACTCAGAAGAGAACACAGCCTAAGATCAATATATCGGTATCATTATATGGCTTCGTGTATGGCTTTTTCGAAGTCCTTTTATGTGCGAAGAAATGCTCGACGTGCAGATTGGTATCCTATACGTCTTTGAAAGTGATCTTTCTTGTACATTGGTTTTATAAATTTCATATAGCAAAATATAGTTTTACATATTTTCACTCAACCAAATCAAATGAGCTATATTTAAATCAATTATAAAACACTGCACCAGCTTTTAGTATTCCTTTACGTCCGGTGAATGTAGAAATACGTTTTTACAACCAATTACACTGTAATAATTTGTGTGTAAAAATATATAAGAACAGAGCAACTCAGTAGCAGTATCAAATTAACTTTGAAACTTAATCCAACCTGAGGACATAAATATCAAGTCTCTAAGGGGAAGAACGCATTTAGCAACAAGGAAGTTGTAAGGCAAGTTGTAAATGTTGAAGGAGCCCGCCTTTAAATTTTTAATAAAGCACTTAGTGAATTTTAAATAATTGTGTTAATTGTGTATACGTCAGTCACTATAAAAGACGGTGGACTATGAAACCAGTAATGTGTATAAAATTTTCCTCTTTTATTCGGGCAGTATATTAATTAATTCATTAATTCCCATAAACAGAATTAAATTTAAATTGCTTTTATTTGGACTATATCCATCTTTTTTGTTGGATTTAGTTCATCCGACGTTTCGGCAATTTGTTCACTGCCGTCCTCAGGGTAGTCTTGATAAGTGGTGCTTCTTGCCAAATTCATTCTGGTAAGTATGTCTGAGAACCAATTTTTGACAACTCACATATCTTTGACAACTCACATACAACTGACAAATCTCTATGCGCTCTCCTATTTATTCTGTCTCCTGTATCATGGTGGCCGGTTGTCTGCTTATGCAGTTCTTAATCATTGGTAACCAGACATCTTTTATTTCCAGGCTTGGTGTGCTTATGGCATTTGCTGTTGTGGCCATATATGCTGCTTCTTTCAATGTTCTCTTGAAGTAATGTAATCTGGTTACCAATTATTAAGAACCGTATAAGCAGAAAACCGGCAACCACGATACAGGAGGCAGAATAAATAGGAGAGCACATAGAGATCTGTCACTTGCATGTGAGTTGTCAAAACTTTGTCTCAAATATATTTACCAGAATGAATTTTGCAAGAAGCACCACTTATCAAGACTACCCTGAGGGCGCAGTAGACAAATTACCGAAACGTCGGATGAGCTAAATCCAACAAACGATGATAATAGTCCAAATAACAACAATTCACATATCAATCCATCGTCAAAAATCTCTCGTTAAATTTATTGCCTTAAAACCTACTGATTTTAAGATAAGTAGTTTTATTTTTGGGCAGAGGCGAACTTTTTTCTTGCAAACGTGCACATGAAATATAGACGTGTTTTACTGTTAGATGTAGCTATTAAAAAAAATGTGGCGATTGTGTATTTACTACAGTAAAAAAAGAATAGCCTGCTGAATTGCCTGCTTTTTACAATCGTTACAATAAATCACAGCTGAAGCAATTAAGTGAATACCAACACAACAAAAGCTAAATAAATGCTTGAAATTAAATAGCAAAGCTTTTATATTTTATAAGAATTTGGAAAATACAAAAAGGTGAACGCACACAATTCAACTGACAGCTATTGCTCGATATATGCCTATATCGAAATAAAACTCTATCTACGGCACATGCCGCTGCTCCGCTAGGGTTTAATTATTGATTATCTATGCTGGGGGCTCATTCCTGCCTACCTATATCAGCTATACATATACGTACATTTATAAAAGGACACGTTCCGTAAATGAACAGCCATTGATAAATTTACATATTGATTTTATACAATCTTTAACGATGGGACACCTACGACATTCACGCGGAAAAAGCGCTCACAAGAATATTAGAAGAATCGCACAAAAAGAAAAATATTGTTAGCCTAGGAGTATTTGTTATATGTATGAACGCGCGTATGTATTATACATATAGTAAATGTGTACAACCCTTTATGGTATATTCTTAGAATTTGCTATATTTAAACATGTAATGGGTATGAATATATAGTGCTTTCAGAAAGTAGTGAATAAATTCCTTAACGGTTTTACATATTTTGTTTTCTAAATTTTACTAGAACATGTTAAAAGATTAATATTAATTGTAATTTTTTAGTACGTACAGTTTTTTTTTCCGTCATTGGTTTAGTTTTGCAAAAAAATTGGTGTCACCGATATTTTTAAAATTAATTTTAAATGACAATCCCATATTTTGTAGAGAATTCGAAAGAATATATATAACTGCGCTACAGGCCTTGAAGGCCCTTGGCTTCTATTTTCTTTACTGTTTGTTTCCATCTTTTTCGGTCCTCTTTCTTCCCATTTGTTTACACCTATGTCTCTTATGTCGGCTTTCGCTTCTTGAAGCCACTTTTTCTTTGGTCTTCCTTTTCTCTTTCTGGCTCCTTCTCCTTCATACAAAACCTTCTTATCAACTCTCTGCTCCGGCATTAGAGCAATGCGTCCCAACCAGCTCGCTCCTTGTGCTGGAACTTTCTGTGTTATTATTGGTTTTTTGTATAAGTTCATTACCTCTGTGTTTGTGGGTCTTCTCCATTAACCTTCAGTCGTTTTTACGCCTCACAATATGTTCCTCAAAATTTTCCTTTCCCACATTTCCAACTATTGTTGGTCTTTTCTTGTCATTATCCAAGTTTCGCTGGCATATAGAACCACCGGTCTTATAATGGTCTCATATGCTCTCATCTTGACTGCCCTCGAAAGGTTTTTGGCCTTTATATATTCTTGACAACGACCCCGTCGCTTTATTTCCCTTCAGGATTATTTTAGCCATCT
Organism: Osmoderma eremita; assembly: GCA_031763485.1. NCBI lineage: Eukaryota > Metazoa > Arthropoda > Insecta > Coleoptera > Scarabaeidae > Osmoderma > Osmoderma eremita. Next base: position 8,163 of record JARFOC010094783.1, on the reverse strand, counting down.
CATATTTTCTTGATTTTTTGTTGCTATCGTTACTCCCAAATACGATAACAACAAAGAAATCAAAAATAATTCGAAAGAGTACATTCCTTATAATAGGTATACATATACAGTAATATGAATGATGGTTTTTACTCTTTTTTCGGAATTTGCTAGAAATGAAAAAGGTACGAAGAAACCAAATCACGGCTAATCAAGTCCCTTTTGAATGTTACCAATAACTTTTAGTAACGTGAGTTATATTTAATCACGAACTCGTGCTTTTAAATTTTTCGAATTAACACCAATGACCAGGGTATACAAAAAATAAGCAATAGGTGTCAGATCTGTTTGGTTACTTAACTGCTCTGTTCCCTCCACCCAGCTATTTAGAAAAACCTGGCGCAAAGAAGCTCAAACACGAACTGCTTAATTCTGTTGAAAGAAGAAGCTATTTTGGAGAAAGTCAAAAAAAGAAAGGCATACAATTCTTCCGTTTACTATGGCACACAAAAAATCACTTTCCCAGGGTTTTGGCCCAATAACTACAGTTATCCCTCTTCATTCGAAAAAATTGTTCATTCCTCTTAACGAAACTATCATCATTATTACACCGGTCGCGGAATCGTTTTGATCTGTCAAAAATGTTCTCAGACAGTTCATGATATAGACATACCTAGCAGAGATAGACTTCGCGTTTTCAAACATTTTGCACACATTGGACGATATCATATTAAAAGTAGATGCGAGGTTTATAAAGGGGATTACGAATTTTCTGTAAATTTTAAAATATTCATGACGTCATTGAAATAATGTTACCGAAGCGATTTTTACAAATCAATATGTATATAAATATATATAGAATTATTTATAGAATCTTTATAGATTTTATGGAATTTGTTCATTGCTTCACGAAATTAGTAGGTATAATGGTTGTATTGTGCAATAAAGCATAAACGTATTATGAGTTTCGCTGTTGTTCAGATACCGTAAACATTAAATGACTTCCTTCACTCTTGGCTGAACTTTTCTTATTGTTCGAACTAGATTTGGCAAACATTTATCTCAACACCGTCAACGAGCAAACCACAATACATAAGACACGCGCTTCTTTTTGTTTTGAAACTATTTGAGAGAATGGAAGTTCATCGTACCAATGCTATTCCATGTAAAATCACAGTATCGAAAACAAGTATGAAATATATTTTTCGTGGTTATGTGGTAAGGTTTTACCACTCTTTTCTTATGTAATTTCCACTGAGCACAGCATCTAGATGCATCTAGCAATGGTAGTAGCATTTTGATTTAGTTTTACCACCTATGACAAGTTAATGAAATATGTGGATTAATTTTTTTTTGGATTACGCTTAAAAGGAGTTTAGCAGGCAATTAGCTTGGTGATTGTGAAAACTAGGAAGTGGCCTGTGTTTCCCAAACCCATTGATATGCAGGATGACGTAGTGCTTCTTAACAAATAGCTAAAAACTTGGAATGTAGTTATTAGGAAACAAAATAAGTAATGACACACAACAATACATTAAATTCTGAATTAAAATAAAAATATTAGATCTTGTATCAAAGATAATAACATCGATTGCAAAATAATGAAAGCAAAATCTTCATGTTAGAAACGTCAGTGTTCAGCTTCAACAGTATTATCTACAAACAATAGTTTTGAGTACCACTAGACAGCCCGATGTCTCCAATAATGTCTACCATAGTCATTGATTATCTTCTAGATAATATCATCCCCGCCCTTCCGTTCCAATTATCTTCATCTATAACTATGTAGATCACATAGTCTGCTCCGTGCCAATAGAACATGTTACTACGATCTTGAACATTTTCATTGAACTCAACAAGCATATAGAAAAAAAAACACAGACGGATAACAGCATCCTATTTCTGGATACCAAAATCATTAGGATGGAAAATCAATCCATAAAACTAGATTGGTACCAGAAACCCACATCCCCTGGTAGATATATAAACTACCATTCCAACCATCCTATTACGCAGAAACTGAATACTATAAAAACTATGAGAGACAGAGTCGTGAAAATTTCAGATCAAACTTTCCACAAAAAGAAATTACTAATTTTACTTAACATTTTTGCTAACAATGGTTGCCCCCTATTCCTAGTTAACAACATCCTTTATAGATCTACAAGGAACTATAACAACAACTTTGCTACTGACTCCCAGATGGACGGCTACCACTGTTGCTTCAACACAGTCCCAGAGCATATGTTTGGAAAATTCCCACACATTCCAAATATGTCTGAAAGGATTTTAGATTTGTTTGGTGACGTCTCGAACTTGAGAATAGCTCTATATAATCCTAAACAAACTGAGCGATGATTTTTTCTGAAGCCAAAGACCCTGCACCGTCACAATTACAAGCCAATGTTATTAACAAGATCCCTTGCCTTTCATGTGACAAACTATACACATAGTACAAACAAGACAATATCTAAAGTCCAGAGTTCAACAACCGTCGTGATTGTATTGGTGGAAGCTGGACATCAGCTTAATTTAGATAATACCAGCATTATCGATAGAGAGGATAATCTCCATACGAGACTGCTTCTGAAGATCGCATATATCAACAAAGGAAAAAATTCTACTAACTTCAAAACAGACATCAACAATTTAAGTGTCATTTGCTCATTCATCCTCAACCTAAAATTTCACAAATAACTTATATTTTTGTTTTAAAAAATAATAATGTGAGCTGGGTCCGTTTGATTTTGAACTCCCTGTAATCTCTTAATTTGAAATCCCCGCTTAACTTTAAATCTTTTCCACTCGGCAGCTACTTGCCGCATGATCGTTGTTAATCGATGCACGTACCCGATAGCCATGTCTTCTCCTCGTGGTTTAGAACATTTTAAATTTTAAACCTTTTAAAAAACATTTTATTATTTATATTTATTGTTATGCTTTATTCGTTGTTTAACTTAAAAATACCCCTTACCACCTTGTTGAGTAAAAAACTCTGAATACGTATTTCGGCAACTAACTTGCCATCCTCAGCAGAAAACCACAAAGGAAAAAATATAATGTCAGGCGTAGCACTCCGAGAACATTTGTATTTCAAACGATTTCTAACAAGTTTATTTCGACACCCACAATTACAACACTATCGTGAGTAAATCTATTTAAGCATGATACTTGTCTTTTGATCTATCAGTATATTATAGTTTGTACTCCTGATGATGTAATAAATTATTTCGAAAGCTCGAGATAACACAAAAAGGAGTTTACATATACATCTCTTTGGTTGCTATCCCCGTGATTTTTGTATCTGACGTCCTCCTACCCTTCTTCAAAATGTTTTAAACTAATTTATATACGTCCTTGTAATGAAGTCGATATAAATAAAACTTATATAGTTAATTGTAACTATTTAAGCGCACATTTTTGTTTTTCCACAGCCTTATGTAGTTTCGTGAAGATCCTAGTTTATCCCTTCTTTACAATCTGATGCAAGGAAAGTTATGCCATAACTCTCGTATTGCTTAACAGAAAGTCAAACACACTTAACCTAAGTTTATAACAACGGATGATTTTGCTCGCCTTTCTCAGTTAGTTTTCGAATAATTATGTCTCTAGGGCTACAACATGATCGATCCTTCTACTACGTATTTCCATAAAAAATAGGAGCCGAAATGAGAAAGAGCGCTCGAGCTAGACAAATTTCAATCAAAGACGTAAGAAAGGAAGAAGGAATTGAAAAATTAGCATATAAATACAAACGGTGATTGCAAAAAAATATGAAAGGATACTACATATGGTGAGGAAATACCGATAGATGTAAATTAGTAGGGAAAATGAATACACACGATTGCATGAAGTTAAAATTATTGTAATGTTACGTATATACGTCTATAACAAAATATTAATTCAATAAGAAAAGGATAATAATAATAATTTAATCTTATGATGATCTTAATTGCATTTTTCACTCCAGAAAATAAAATAAATACCTTTAGCAATGTAAAATAATTATGGCTATGCTAGAACAGGCTACGCATTTTTATTAGCTACCCATTACGACCAAAATTGCCAATATTTGCTTTAAAGCTCATTAATAAACAAAGCGAGAAATAGAAGTATAATATCCAGTTTCTTTTTTCCTCAGTTGGGGTAATATTCATTTTTTTAATTTGTCGGAATAAAGAAAGTAATAGCAGTTTTTACAGCCAGATAATGTTTTCGTATATGTAATTCAAATCAGGGAGCCGCTTTAATTGGAGGGCGAACGTGAAAAGTAGTATTAATTTATTGTTCCTTTTTGGGGAAAAAATCGTATGAGTATTTAATAACTAACAACCACCTTGTTAATCCTTGCGTTTTGCCAATTAGTATTTGTTCGTGTGCAATAACGATGTTTAGTGATTAAAATATAGCAAAGAGTCGATTGATGAAATGCGTTTCATATTTGAACCATTTTTTGCTGAAATAATTAAATCTGAACGTCAGCAGCTATTTGGACAAATTAATGGTAAAAAACAATTCAAAAGTACTTCGGCACGTAGTTTAAATTGAAGTTATCCCCTCAAAATCCGATTTGGTTTTTATTAAATCACAAAATGCCGTACATGGCTATACCTTCCATTCATAACATCATGGCGCTACGATATCCTAGTTTACCATAGTAAAACTGATTATTTTCACCAACCAAACCTCTCATTTTTATTTGAAATTATTTTATGATCTACAACAATAAAAAATCCAGACCAGCACTTCTCCTTATCACCTAGTGAACACACGTATGTGTATACACACTTAGCTTGCTGGAAATAGAATTTAACAGAACCTGCATTAGCTGATTAAACCGCGCCGTATACAGGGAAAGCTCTCTTGGAAGGAATTTATGGCGAGGATCTTCTTTGACTTCACACATCCGTCTGGAAGTGTTTACTTTAAGAATCTCGCGGTTAGCTAACAGATAATTTAGCGTGATTTAGTAGACGAATCTGGCTTCCAAAACTGGCACAAAATTTACTGTTATTTGGAGTGCTGTGTGGGAATATCAAAGTATGGCATACGTTTTAGTGAAAATAAGGATATGGGTTGTTACCGATAACTATTAGAAATACTTTCTTAAATTGAAATGTTCACCCTAGTAAGTACTTTAGCAGATACTGAGAAAGGTATTAAATAATTCTGAGGAATTACTGCTAGGTCACAAATAGATATGTAATAATAACAGCTCTTTATTTCAAGCTTTGAAACGTACAAAATAATGTCAACAGTAGAGTAACCCAAAGCCAGGGGCATGTTAAAGTAATAATGTAGCACATAATACTATAATAAGTAATCGTTATGGGATAACAGTATAGGGGCAGTAGATTTCAGATTGTACTTAAAACTGTGTAGATTATTGAGATCTTTCGGTATCTTATTAAATAACTTGCATCAAAGTTAATTTGAAGTGAAGTAATAATAAACGCCTCCAGTACACAAGGCGTTCATTATTACGCAATGCTTGGTGTATGTGAGATGTCAGCTCTGAGCATATATATAACACAATGCACGGTACTTCTACAAAATATGTATCAAACAGACATGTTATTAGCACTAAAAGTATCATTACAAGATTCATGATTGGGCAAGTCAAATAGGATACATACTGATGTAGGTTAGGTATAGGATACGGTGGCTTAAAATAAATTAAAAAAAATAAAAAAAAAAAAGGATACATACTGTCAGTTTTTGAAGTAAAAATACGATTCACACCAAAACCTGATTGATTCCTACCAAATTATCCGATAGGTCATTCTCAAGTAGAAATACAAGACGAAGTAGGCTGTTAAAACATGAGCGTGAAGCAGGAGTTAAAGGCAGAGGAATATCATGAATAGAAATTAAGAAAAGGGTGGGGCTCAAAACAGAGCCTTAAGGTGCACTAGTGACACTTTCTAATTGCACGACCTAACCCTCAACGTAGAGCGTACATGCGTAGCATGGATAGTAGACAGCTTATTGCATTCATTGGCTGCCCCGCAATGTGTAAACACGAATGTGCGGTGTCTGTGTGTATTTAAAAATGCCTTATTTCGAATAAAATAAGCTGTAGTCTTCTAAATTGTTTTGAGAGGTAATTTCATTACCCTTTTTTTGTGGTTGAACTAGGATAAGGTCTAAACCTAAAGCATGTTTATTATACAATAAATAACAATATCAAAGGTTTAGTACTTTTATTTATTTAATAAGACTACAGTATTATTTTATTCGAAATACTTGAAAGATCAAACAAATTTCTTCCTACTCAAATACCTCAAATAATAGATGCTTTTTTGCACATTTATAAATGCACCTAAGGCATTTTTAAAATACACACAGGCACCGCACATTCGTGTTTACACATTGCGAGGCAGCCAATGAATGCTATAAGCTGTCTACTATCCATGCTACGCATGTAGGCTCTCCGTTGAGCGTTAGGTCGTACAATTAGAAAGTGTCGCTAGTGTACCTACCAAGATTGTGGGGTGTTCCTTATTAACACCAATATATGCCACCACCCACCCTTGCCCGGTCAAACATACAGTATTCCATAAAATATTCGTACCCCACAGAAACTAATACCTGTACCAAAAATACAACTATTAAATTCAATCTGTCTTGATTATTTCTATATTCTTAATTTGGAAAAAAACTCACAGCAAATTTTTTTAAATAAATTTGTTTATATTGCTTACAATAATGAAATATGTAAACATTCGTCCCCCTAAAGTATTCGTACGCAACCTTCCTAGTGAAGGAAGTAACATTAAATATGTACTATATTTGTTGATACTTTGTATTGTAATCTTTATTATATATATGTGATACCTTTTAAATGTCTAGGCATAGATTCCACCAATCAATTTTTTAGCATAGTTTTCTGATTTTTATACGAGTTACTTTCTAAATGTATCTTCAAATAATTATTGTTAAATTATTTTATACTGTGTCTGATATTTTTGTCGAGATGTGCGTGCCCATGAGTTTTCCATCGGGTGGATACCAGGGGACTAGGGAGGTGTTTCAAGTTTATTTTGTAAGTTATACAACACACCCATTCCTTAACGACACGTGAGGTGTGTTTGGTATCGATGTCCTGTCGAAACTAAATCCTGTCCTCAATCTACCGAATCTGAGTACTCCCAAATCTTGCAATGTCTTCTTCATACAGCATTTTACATCCAGTAAATACATATGTCCACTCTGTTCTAAATCACATATTTTCTTCTGCCATTTCCATATCATATTTCCTCCTAAGCATTTTTTATTACATTTACTTTCATCGAAAAAATATTCTTACTAAATTCTATTAACTTGTCCAAGATTTTTTTAAAGCAAATATCTATTCTAATTATTTAACTTATAAATGGCTTTTTTAGTGTTACTCTATTACGGTATCCGTCTTGTTTATTGTTTTTCTCGAATACCTTCAGCTCCAACACTTCTGATTGTTGCTATTGCAATGCCAGTTGCAATCTGGTTGCAATCTTTTGGGACATTAATAAGTGGATTTCCCATCACTTGTTTTAAGATATTGCGTTCAGCTGTAGGATTTTAACCGTTGTGGTTAATAAACTGGCAGAATCTATGCCAGACGTTTAAGAGCTATTGTAGACAATAACGGTTACGGTTAAATCTAGATATAATTACGCGGTACCCGCGAAACACACTTCGAAAGGAGATGATTGACGTGAAAAGTGGATAGATGTAACGATAATGTGGTTAAGGCGACCTGTGTGATATGTAATATCATGTAGTATAACACGATTTTTATGGGTACGTTCCGAGAAAACTTGGAAGCCGCCTGAAATTATTATAATAATTATGTTCATTGTATTCTTTTTTTTAAATCGGAATTGTAAGAAAAAATATCTTAACCAGAACTGTTTTTAAATATGTAACAGGTAAGCAAAGTTGAAAATATGCAAATTAGTTCACAATGAACTTCAAGGAAATTGTACCGAAAATATAAATTTGTCTAATGTCCGTATGCAAATGAAATTACCAAATCTGTATTGTGATTATCAAACAGGACTAAATCAAAAAATACTCTTACCATTTCAATGAGTGAATGACTCTAAATGTGTATGTCGGCAACTACAGTGACTCAACCTGAAACTCGGACGGTATGGAGAGTATATATTTTATAAAGAAAATGCAACAATATTATCTAAA
>JARFOC010094772.1:0-13143 GCA_031763485.1 Osmoderma eremita | reverse complement strand
TCATCATGATCTTTCGCTGCTTGTTTATTGACACCCCGTGTCGATACACTGAGGGTTTCTCTTTTTCGGCAGCGTGATGTCTTAAAAAAAATATTTTTCAAACTACACTTCAAACAAATATCTTTGGATACAAAAGTAACACGTTACTTTCATCCTCAGATTGTATTGTTACTTTTGTCCCCAGACATATTTTTTGGACAAAATATTCCATAACCCCAAAACCATGCATAATTTATAGAAACCAATTATCAAAACTAATAAACACATCGTTCAAGAATTCGCAAGGTTTGTAGTAAGCACATTGATTCAAAGGGATTTAGTGTACTAAACACAAAAAAAGTAAAACGAGAAATACTTACTTTGATGACAAAGATTTAGGAATAGCCTTGCAACAGCTATTACCGTCGTCGTGGCTGTATGACGACGAGTTCAGGCGAGAGACAGCCTACGTTTGCATTGTATAGCCATTCTCTATACCTATATCTATAATACTCTTCAAAACGATTCTGTGAATTTATAGAAGGATTGTTACTTTCGTAACGTGTTACTTTTGTCCCCGGTCTCCCCTACGTTTTCTTAATTGGAACAACCTGTATATTATTTCAGATTTAGATTAAGATGATGCCTCACACTTCCAATCTACGATTTCATTGAATTATACGGCGTATTTCAGAAGTTATGGTCAATTTTATATGAAAATCACTGTGAGTTCAAAGGTCTTGTATACTGCAAACAACACAGTCTGATTTTTTTTTACGTGGATAGAGTTTTGATATTCGGCCAGTTTTATAGCAAAGTGACATTGTTTCAAATTGTCAAAACTGAATACAGAGCGAGACCTAGAGCAGTATACATGACCTAGAGCTCACAGTGATTTCATATAAAATTGACCATAACTTTTGAAACACGTTGTATAATTTCATGAAATTGTACATTGGAATTAGCTTAATCTAAATTTGAAATAATATACAGGGCTGTTCCATTTAAGAAAACGTATGTTTGGTTCACCCTGCTAATATGAAACAGCCTGTATATTTCAAATATACTTAAAATGTTAAGTTTAAGACTGTTTACAGTTTTCCTAAATAACATTTTTTGATATCTTATATGATAACGGATATATCGAGCTTAGCTACACTAATGCGTTAGCCTGTATAGTGACAAATACTACTACTTAACGCCATACAATCGCATTTATCCTACTGAAGTAATAGACGAAACGTCATTGTTTTTTAGGTAATATAATTGAACTAGATAAAATATTCATTTTTGTAGTTAATTGCACTATAGTTATATGAAGAAATTATTGTGGATGACATCTAAGAATAGAAATTCCTAAATATATAATTTCACAACAAAAAACCATGAACGACTATAAAATAAGCTAAAGGCTGCTTTGTATTAATTTCTTCTACATAAGTCTTTAGTGAAAGAGAGAAGATTTATACCTCGTTAAAGGAATGAGTACCATACAAAATTTCATGGTTAAGAAGTGATACACCAACCTGACAATCATCCACACAATACCAACTATAAATTATTTTTGCAAAAAATTCGGCTAAAACTTCGCTACAGAGTGTAAAGAGTGAACTGAACACGTTGTTCTCATGCACCCGGCTTTTTAAAGACGACATAATGATCTTCATCTGAAGGCTTATAAACTAAATTAACACAAGGACTGGGGCCTGGCAATCATAATTTGCGTCGAACTTTCGTGAACATAAATAAATCACGAACAATTCTCAGCGGGACATTCAAGGCCCCATTCAAAATATACCACGCGATATGTGTAATCGAAAATTGTAATGTCCAGAGTGCAGTCAACCAAAATCATTATTTTAAAATCATGTCATCGGTTGTTCTTCAAAATAAAATCTAGGTTTCAAGATTATTACTTGCCAATCAAGAAGTCAACAAAGTGTCACCTAGTGCCTGATGTTTTTCTTCACGATTAATGCGATTTCTGCCAATATCCGGCACGTAAAGTTCTATTCAAGTATATAAATATATTAAAAATATATAAATATACTTTCTGGATCATACAATATATTTGATTGTGTAGCAACAGACACTCTCATGCACAGACTGGGGCTACTACTTCCTCATCAGTGTACGACGGAGAGGTGCCTGTTGCTACAGGCACCTCTCTACTCCTGTGGGAGTGTCTGTTGCTACACAATCAGATGTGTTGTGTGATCCTATCTTACGTTACTAGGGCCCCTTAAAAAAAAACTTAATCTTGGCGCCTTCCTCTTTATTTTATAAACTAGTACAGGCACATGTTTAATGGTAAAAATGCATTCGCACAAAAAATGAAAAAAAATATTTTTTAAATTTACGTAAATGGATTTGTTAAAATATATATGTATATTAATTTGGCAATTAATTCCCAATTATCCATTACATACCTACAATTTATACATTTGAATGAGACATTTCAAATACAGAAAAAATAAATATATTTATATACATATGCATGTTAAGAATGTTGTTTTTCTTGACTGTGTGATATATACGAAAAAAACAAAATCGGAATGTCTCGCAGCTGGCACCTGTCCAAAACAAGATATTAGTATGACACCTTATTTTAAGTTGTTCGTATGTGTTTGTAATAAGTGTTGTTTGTTATTAACACCACATTGATAATGAAGTAGGCTAACTGCCAAACCTCTTTTGGTTTTCTATGTTTTAAAAAATAACTCAACTAATAATGAAGACTGTTACATTCTATTCACTGTATATATATTTATTTAAAAATGAATTTTTGGAAACATGATTATAAAAATACAATTTCTGAAATTTTTTAACAATCATTAGATGATATAGTAAAGCGTAAATTATAAAAAAACTCAAGGTAATTGTAAAAGATATATGTAAACTTATTATTAAGTAGCATGTACTGTAAAATATCATATATTAATGAAAACATTGAAATTTATTTTGGAACTGATGTTAGTTAGTTTACTTTGCTGTAGAGGGCTATTAACGAAAAAAAAAAAAATACAAATCAGCACAGATACAAGAAAACAAATGCAGATGTTGCAGGTATTTGTATTTCAAGCAATTACGTTATTGGCGTAATTCCTTTAGTGAATCTTTTGTCTCTCTTAGAAGAAGATACAAATATTGTATCCATAACTTGGAAATTCATTTATATACGTATATACAGGGTGACGCATTAGTGTGGTAAAGCTGGATATATCCGTTGTCATATAAAATATCAAGGAAAGTTATCTACGAAAATTGCATTTTAAAATTATTTTCATAAAATATCTTAGAAATTAATGATAATGAGTGCTAAAAACTAAAGTACCTAAACTATTCTTTCTTTTTATGATATAAAATATAGGGTGATCCATTTAAAATAATCGAGAAATTAATGTATTTGAGTTTTGACTCGTCCTGTATTCGTTTGACAATTTTGAAAGAATGACGCTTTGTTATAAAACTGGCCGAATATCAAAAATTTATGCATGTAAAAAGATTTTCAGACTGCGTCGTTTGCAGTATACAGGACCTTAAACACGCAGTTATTTTCATATAAAATTGACCATAACTTCTGAAGCACGTTGTATAATTCAATGAAATTGTGCATTAGAAGTGTGTGGCATGAGCTTAATCTAAATCTGAAATAATATACAGGGTGTTCCATTTAAGAAAACGTATGTCTGGTTCACCCTGGTGATATGAAACAACCTGTATATATGAAAATAATTTTAAAATGTTAAGTTTAAGACTGTCTACAATTTTCGTAAATAACTTTTTTGATATCTCATGTAATGCGTTACCCTGTATCTTTTACTGAATTAAAATTGCAGCTAAAATTCTAATTCATTTATTTCGTTTTGGGTTTTTAAATACTCTATCGTTTATTAAGACATTCAAAATAAAAATCACGATTTCAGTATTCGCTATGTTTATTTGTTAAAATTATTAAAAAGTATCGGGAATCATATCTTTCTCTTATTTTATAAGCACAATATATGCTAAAATAAAACGAATTTGTGTAGCATACACCTATGCTTTTCTACCTCAAAATATTTCGTAGAATATGCCTGCCGTTAGGCACATCAGAAGTTTGCAAACACGGCAGGCATCAGTCACATATCTTAATAGATAGTGGTGAACTATATGTTGATGGTGTGTCCTAAGTGGTTAGGCGCAACTTATTCGTATTTTAGCTGTTTAGTAGGTCTTAGGTCGAGAAAATCCTTTAAGTGTAGGGACCCCATCACTATCGTTAAAGTTTTTGTTTACATGAATTTTATTCGATGTATCCTATAAGTTGCTTTTGGTGTTTTAAAGTGGATATACCATTTGCTCGCTGCAATCTATTGGGGAGACCTGAATTATGTATTTGGGTGCACATATCTCCAATATCGACTTTCGCTTTGGGCATACATCCGCACCGTGGAATTCCGATAACACAAACTTCCACCCGTACTACTAGAAGATAGATAATGGCAGCGTCATTTCACGCGATAAAGTTTTGTATTCTCTCCAAATGATTACTTGAGAGATTAATGTAATTTTAAACGGCAAGCCTCATTAATATCCTTATCCATAAACGTATCGGTTAAATAGAGAACTTTTCATTGCATTATACATACAGGATGTTTGCGGAAAAGCGAAACATCCTGGATATTTCAGAATCAATACATAAAATTTATAAATCGTTGGAAGACGTCAGCTTTTGATCGAAGGAGGGCAATTTTTGGGGAACAAATGATCTTCATATCTTCAATCGCCTAGCCGAAGGAGTGCGAAGATAAAATTTTTAAATTAATGATTTAATAATAGTAATCATGGATAATAATAATTTATTGAACAAACTATACATAAAACAGCGGAAGACTATATAATTAAATGAACACTAGTTTGACAATTGACATTCTGACAACTTCATTCATAACTAGGCATTCGCCGTCATGAGAAAGTGAAAAAGAAGAAACTATAGCTAACAAAACTTCCACAAAGGCATTCATGATATTCTATACCTAAATCTCAGTTGTGGTACACTAAACGAAACTCAACTAAAATCTCCTTATATGGCTAAATTTTATTTGTCCAGAATTAGTTCTTTAACCGATATTTTTAATTCGCCAATCGGAGGAGTATGCGAAAGAAAATGATCGCTCAAAAAGTGAAGTGATAAGAGGTAGACATTGAGCAACCCTTCGATTTTTCATGTTTAGTCATCCGAATTCAGTTAATTGAAATGATACATACTTTACAAATTTAACAAAAAAATTCGGTATTTTTTTAAAATCCTATATTCCCTGTGATACACCGCAATATGGAAATTGTGACAGAGCGAAGGCCTCGACCTAATTTTAGCCCTATGATTGAGAAATTCTCTGCAAGGATACAACTTTTTAATTGAAGATATGAATTAAGTACTGTGTAATGTGTTGTTTGTATCTGAAGGAATTGTCCAAAATAAGGCCAAGATCTTTAATGGGCAAATTCTGAGCAATTTCTCAAAGTTATGGATCTATAAAGTTACATAAAACTGTAATGACAGATCTACAAATTTACGGTTAGAGGGATTCTGTGCAAATTTCCATAAGTACACAAATCGCGACTACATTCATACTCGATCTACTACTAATAATAATAATAATAATAATAATTTTATTAATGTCCAACAGATTACCCCACATAAAGGACAAAAAAAATATATTACAAAAATACAAAATACAGACTTATATTGAAAAATACAGAGAAGAATCAAAGGAAAAGAAAAGGGTATTCATAATCAATCGGGGAAATAAGAGTAAGTAGCGCAATAATTAAAAATAAATACAGCGAACAGGAATAAAAATGATAATAACGGGAATAATAAAGATAATGTTACATTTGTTTAAGCTAGTTGTTCCTTTATAGTATGTTAGAAAGAGGGGTAAAATTGATGTCGCAGTAGCGAGATATTAAATTAAATGTGCGTGACATAGACACTATGGGAGAATTCAAGGTAGAATTAAGGCGAACATATGTAACATAGAAAGTTAATGTTTGAAGGGATGAAGCTGAGGTTGTGAGAGTAGCTAGTCAATCCTTGAACGGACCAAGTTGTAAACAAATTTTATTAAATACTGCTGGCGTCTAACTTCCAATGATTCGATGTCAAATCGCCTAAGCAGAAGCTAATGGTCGAAACTGCAACTGGGATAAGTATTCTCCTCCTTAAACCATAAATACTTAAAAAGATTCCTTTGTACACCCTCAACAGCTAACTTATGAGAAACGCAGTAGGGATTCCATATCATGCAACCGTACCGTCTAGGTCTAACATGTAAAATATAGGAGCTTGATAGTGTTAATATTGAAGAGGGCGCTGTCCCTAATCAAAAATCCTAACATCTTCATTGCGGAAGATACAATATTGTCCCTCTGCGCAGCAAACGTAAACGAAGCATCAAAGTAAATACTCAAATCCTTCACTGTTGTGTCCCGTACAAGACATTCTATCAATGTTGTAGTCGAAATGTGTTGGTTTGACCTTTTTTGTAAAGCTTACGACCTCACATTTTCCAATATTCCAATGAAGTTCTTCTAGAAATTGTTTTTTAAATTTTTATTATATTTGAAATATGTCCAAAATTTTCAACATATATCAGTCGACAACATTGAACATTTTTTAAAGATTTTTCCTGGTGAGGCGCCGCCTCAGTTGCCTAACGTGACCAGCCGCCACTGGAATTGAACATCGTCTGTAAATACTTACAGACGTTACAGATTATGTTACAGATCTTATAAACGTGCACAGAATTGACCAATTACTTTGCCTCAATACTTGGCCTATTATTGTTAATATGATATTAACTTTGTTTTTTAATTGATCACCCTCTTTTGACTTGACAAACAGCATAACCTGCGACTTACTAGTATCAATTTTAAAATTTCTAACTGGAGCGAATACAGATATAAGTAGATTCAAGATCACGGTTAATATAACTTGCAGACGTTTGTCATTCAGGGTAAAGCTTCGGAGGAATTGTTTCAAGATATTTCATGATAACTAAAGCTAACTTCTCGAAAATGATGCGATAGATACCAAAAAGCAATTTTTAGGTTTTGGTAGGCTTGACAAATATTCGGGGTGTTTTTTGCATATATTTTTATATATATAGCATATTTAACGATGTATATTAAACCGTTCTAAATAAATATTACAAATCTTGAAAAATCCTATGTTAACAATGATTCTGTAAAGTGGCGGATAGGGTGTAAAAAGCGTCGTAAGAGGACCTTTTTTAAACGATTCTCGTTATGCCTTTGCCTCTCGTTATCCTTGAAGGGGTCGCATTACGTGTTCGGGCTCCTTTCAATATTCATGCGATCAATTTAATATGAATCGCGTTTAATATCGGAGTAATGAGTAGCGGCTAAGGCACCATGTTCCCGCTTACTTTTATGTCCTTTTTACATTTTTAATTAGGAACGACAGGATTTGGTTTAGTGCGAACGCTGTTTAATGTGTGACCTGAAATCTTTATGTGGTCGCCTCAAGCAAGCTCGCAGGTATATTGCCGGCGCTTATTACTTATCCTCATTTGCTGGATGAAACTGGGTAACGCAGAGATGGAAATGAGTTAAAAAGGAAATGGGCACATTTATAACAGGAAATATTTTTTAAATCGTTAGCTGAAATGTAAGCGTTTTGAAAAGATTATTTTTATAGGAAATTCTGTTTTTTTTTTTGATGAGTTGGAAATATTCACAGCAGTTTCCGACAAGTAGTTAAAAATCTTTTGAATTAGAACAGTAAATAGAGATTTCTTATTTGTAGCTCGGATACCTAATGAATTTTTGTTCTTTGTTTTACTCGGAAAAGAGAAGATCCATACGAGATTATAATCTGTGTTTTGCCTCTTAAGAAACAACTCTGCCAATGTTTTTTTGCTTCATCATTTGTCCCAGAAATTAATTTCGACGTTTTATATTTTTAACCATAAAGACCTCACGATATGTATGTACAATGATATATCCATCGAAGGCTTTTGCTGAGAGGGATTGCACTGGACTGAATCAGGTTCTTTGTCAGTATCTGAAAACAGCGTATAGCAACACAACACAGCTGACGGGGGGATAAACTGGAAAATTATAAATTTTCCTTTTGAGTTCCGTAGGAATCTATTCTGGGTCCCTTGTTATTATTATTGTAGGTGAATGACTTACCCGAAGTCGTCGACAGCTTGGTCAAAGTGCATGCTATTACTATCTTCTTTAAGACACATTTCGATCAGGTGACAGGATTTCTTTACAAAGTTCTTTGAGCGGATTCGTTGCCCCTTCCTTGTTGTAAGTTTTCTTTCATGGAATATTGTTGGTCTTATTTCATCGACAACATGCACATAACTTGTAAAAGTATGGCTTGGCTATGCTCCATCCAATTTTTCAATTTCCGCTGTGTTAAGTAGATGCGAGTTATAATTATTTGATCTGATTGAAACTGATTTGATGTGGTAAATAATACACAGCATCGGGAATTCCAGACACACAAGAATTTATTTAAGGAATACCTGAATACTGAAAGTAAAATAAAAATATGTAAAGCAATGGTAAGACCAGTAATGACATATGCGGCTGAAACAAGAGCAGATACCAGCAAGAATAAACAGTTACTACGTACCACAGAGATGAACATACTCAGATCAATAGCAGGGAAATCAAGAGGGGATAGGATACGGAATGAAGTTATAAGAAGGGTGTATGAAGTAATAGACATCATGAAGTTTGTCAGAGAAAGAACAAGAGAATGGAACGAACGTGTAGGAAGAGCAGACAATGATCAAAATAGCTAGACAACAAG
The DNA here is from genome assembly GCA_031763485.1 of Osmoderma eremita. Lineage (NCBI taxonomy): Eukaryota > Metazoa > Arthropoda > Insecta > Coleoptera > Scarabaeidae > Osmoderma > Osmoderma eremita. Next base: position 4,328 of record JARFOC010094772.1, on the reverse strand, counting down.
GAAAAAGAGAGCCAGGAAGACCACAAAAAAGTTGGATAGAAAGCAGAGGGAAACGCGTGAAGAGAAACAGGCGCAGCCTACACAAAAGAAGAAGAAGAAGAAAAATTCGGTACATATGTTTTGAGAGCACTCTCTCTCCCATCGTCAACCAAGTCCCGAATCATTCCCCAGTCATTCGGAAAGCACATGTACCGATTTATTAAATCAATTTATAGGGTGTGGCATTCCCGATACTGTCTATTAGTGACAGTAGTGATAGTACAGTAGGTACTTGTGGAACAGTCTTAGTGGAAAATACTTTGATATATCTTAAAGACCCAAAACCTTAAACAATTCAATAGGAAGTTAAGTTTCCACTTATTTGCTATAATTTACGAGGTGAGATTAAAATGAAAAGGATGCCCTGTCATGATAATACAATGATCAAATTGGCTTAGAGTATAAATCTGTGAATTTGTTATACAGAAAGAGGATAGTAGAACTAATACAATATCCTTACCACCTCAAGGAGGGCAAGACTAGCTACGTATTATGACCACTATTTGCACGCATCCGTTTGCCATCTTCAGTAGAACGTACAAAAAAAGTGTTAGACGTAGTATCTCTGGTTAAGGTAAAACTTTGGAAGATATGCTCTTCATTAGATCACTTGAAGAATCATCTCTTGAAGAATAACACTTATACCAGAAAAGACAACAGCGTGTCGTTATCGATAACCAATTAACAACGTTTTTCATTACTGTTAACTCAGGAATTGCTCAGGGTTCAGTATTGGTGCCCCTAATCTACTCAATCTATGCTGCTTCTTTTATAAAATACATAAAACACTCCAATCATCAATTTTATAAGGACGACACTCAGTTATATTTGTCTTTTAGACTTGATGGTCTGGTTGATGCTTGTTCGAAACTTAGCACCGATATTGGGCAGTTGTGTTCCATCTTCGGGAGACATTACTTTCGCATGAATCCCAAAAAAATATATATCTGATTTTATTTTGATCCAAAAGATTAATATTAGATAATGATACCATTAGGATTTCAATCGATTGTGGTTCAAAGAAACAGTGAAAAATCTGGGATTGATGATAACTTACATTTTAGTAATCAAATTAGTGTATTTACTGGAATGGGGTATGCAGCATTGAAGCAAATATATGCTAGTAGAACATTTCTCACGAAAGAAACAAATCGCCTACAAGTTGGGAAACATCTGGTGATTAAATATGGAATACCACAGCATTATTGTTACTATTGACAATCATGTTTGATCATAATCTGATCAAAAAGATTTGTTCTTATGCATACATAAATATATTCTTTGTACCATTAGATTTAGTTATTTAGGTTTTTGGTTGTGTGGAAGATTAAATATCACTGCATCATTAATAATCTAAATTCCGCCAACTTTTTCCATTGCATTTTTCTCATGCCCATTCTCCAACTCTTGCTGGTGTTCTAGATGTTTAATGTTTAAGTTTGTCATTAATATACTGGTGAAAGAAATTTTTATGCACGTCTGTCATAAATTCATAGTGTTGTATTAGATTTCTAATTCTGTCACAAATACTCAGTTGCATGTACTGCAAATTATTTCATATTTAATGTGATCTTAAATATTCCGCGAAAAGATTGAAAAAGGCATAAAATTTGCGAAGAAAAGTTGACGTGTTTAGACTAAAACTTCTTTTTCAAAATTGTAACAGGCGATGGAACGTGGATGTCCCACTGGGCTACCCCAACAATTCAAATGTACAAAGGATCTCCACCGCCCAAAAATCAAAAACATAATCAGTTACAGGGAAGCTAAAGGCAACAAATTTTGAGATAATTGTTTGGATTGAGTATATGAGCCAAGGGCACAATTACCGCAGGTGTCAAGTTATTCGAAAAAAACATTATTAAATAAACGTTTGATAACGTTGATAATAAAGACACTGTATTCGGCCATGTGGTTGATGATGGGAACCCAAGTACTCCCAAAACACGTGTCCCGAATTAAGCAATGTATTGTGCCAGAGGAGTGATACGATACAGGCTGTTTATTATACTACTCCGCATTCCTTGCAATACTTGCTCGATTTCTTGTGTAATTTATAACAGAGTACATATTGAAAATGTCAAGTTGCTTCTAAAATTTCTTGATTTTCTTTACTTTTGAGATGTTAGAATTATAATTACGTAATCACCCATAAATCAATTAAATTTAAACGTCCATAATTTAACTTTTCCATACAAATTAGCGAAATGAAAATGTACTGCCCCCGGGACGGTTCATAATTGAGTAAATGTTTAATTATTTTGAATACCCGCCTTGGTGAAACAATGGTAATTACGAAAATGCCAGCTTAACTATATCGTCACGGCAGAAAGCGAACAGCTGCTGTCACTTGCACACTTTATTCCGTGCTATAATGGCGAGGGAAGGCCTTGGCGCATTATATCGTGCTAAAACCCTATAACTATAGCACTCTTCTACGAATAGCAATTAAACTCAACTCATGCTATTGCGCAAAATTCGAATCATTTCCTGGTTAAAGCGATTAATATTCAAGTTAATTGTTTGACTTTGTCACACCAGGAAGTACATTGACAGTGTTAAGCCATCTTGTGTGCCAAAAGCGGTAATCATAAATTACGTTTGCATAGGTTGCAAATTTACTTCCTGAATATATTCCGTTATCAATAAATGTGTTTAATACATAAATAATACAAGGCTTACAGTCTAAAATTCCTATGAAAATTTCCTATTTATAATTCATAAAATCGATGGAACAGTATTTGAAGAATTTCGCAATTTTCGTCGTTGTTGTAAGATGAACAGTACATCTGGGAATGCAATTGTGATATAGTAGACATGTCGGCGACAGATGTTATAATGGCTTGTGTGCATAGAATAATGAGTTGTGGTTTCTTGACCTTATTAATCTCAATTGACACAGTTTCGTGTGAAATGCTGGATGAGATATGTAAATTGTAATTAAGTAAATTGCGGTTTAAATTGTTGCGTAACAATTTTATGTACGACTGATAGCGAAATCTTGTATTGCAGAATTGTGAAATGGGAACTGAAATAATGACAAAAAACAAATGAAATAAAACGGAAACACTGTTACGCAAATAGAAGAAATACGTTTCACAATACTTGGTAATAAAAATGGAATAGAATAGACTATATGTATACCAGGCAACCAAATAAGTTTGTGCGGTTTTTGAATAGAATGCCATGAATATTTTTTATGTTGTTGATCGATAGCACTTGTTTGTTATCTGTCATCTACTTTAGTATGAATCCTTTTTTTATGAGATATATACACATTTTGTGTTTTTTTATTTAATTCCTAGTTTTAAATAATTGAAAATGGCAAGGAATAAAACTTTAATTCGAGGTTGTTTACTCTATGAGTACAAGCTTGGTATCAAGGCTGCAATCGCGGCGCGAAAAATATGTATCGCATTCGAAGATGATGCCGTAAGAAGTAGTTCAAAAATTTTCTTCGGGAGATCTCAGCTAGTGATTGTAAATTGACCGATTTTTTCATTTATCGGTAATTCCGTAAATGAAAATACCAGTTTACCGGTAAATTACCCGTACATATATTTTTTTAAATAAAATTTAGTTGATAAAAAATATAAGTCATTTTGATTTCTGTTTCACATTTTTTATTTGAAAGATATGGAATATAAAAATTAAAGTATTATTCTAAACAAACTATAATAAAACTTTTAGAAACAGAAACAAAATAATACAGAAAATGAAAATACAACAGGTAGGTACGACCTAATATCATGTTATTGATTACTATTTTTTTAAAATAACTCCTCAAGAAACTTAAATTATTTAAAGTCTCATCTCCTAATCTTGATCTAATTTTTGTACAAAATAATCCAGATTCCGAGAATACCCTTTCTGATTCAACACTTGTTAAACGAATGGTCATTAAATAATCAAATATAATTAGAATATACTTCCCCGGTACTTTTTCTTGGCGGAAGTACCCTAATTCTTTGTTTAGTTTTTGTGTCGAATCTCCTGTTTTTTGCGATTGCATTAATGTCCTCTCATAATGTGGTGTATTCAAAATTGCTATTCATTTAAATACCTGAAATGTTGTCCTTTTATATATTATTATTTTTAAATACTAAAAAATGGGACATTTATTTACTCTTAAGAAAAACGATTTTAAGTTTTAAAAAAATCTTAAAAACCTGCAGAGCATAAATCACATATGCTAACTCAACTTTTTTCGGTAGATAAATAAAATCCACACAAAGAAACCATACAATGAGAGAATTGAAATTGCACTTGTTGACAAATGCAGGTAGGAA
>JARFOC010094761.1:0-13144 GCA_031763485.1 Osmoderma eremita | reverse complement strand
TAATTAATACTTGTGCGGGAGGAGTAATCCGAACAGTGTGTTTATCGTGCTGCTCCACAGTCCTTGCTATCTTTACTGCCTTACTGTCATTTTTCCACGATTAACTTGTTATATTAAAATGATTTCAAACAATCTCACTTTTATAAAAATAGTTTATAATATCTTAGAAATTAATGACTTTAGGTATAGAAAGTGATTAATAAAAATGAGGGTACCTAAACTATTCCTTCTTTTTATGATATAAAAAAACAGGGTGATCCATTTAAAATAATTGAGAAATGAATGTATTTGAGTATTGACTCGCTCTGTATTCAATTTTGACAAAATAGAAAAAAACGTCAAATTGCTCTAAAAGTGGACCAATATAAAAAATGTATGTTTGTAAAAGGAAAATTTCAGACTATGTTGTTTGCGGTATACAAGACTTTGAACCTACAATGATTTGCATACAAAATTGACCATAACTTCTGAAACAAGCCGTATAATTCAATGAAATTGTATATTGGGGGTGTGAAATATGAGCTCAATCTAAATCCGAAATAACATACATTTTGTTCTACTTAAGGAAACGTGTGTTTCTTCACCCTGGTGATATGAAACATGCTGTATATATGAAAATACTTGTAAAATATTAAATGTAAGGCTGCCTACAATTTTCCTAAAGAATTTTCTTTGATATCTTATATAATAACGGATATATCCAGCTTTGTCACCTTAATGCGTCACCCTGTATAACATAACAACGTGATGTAACAGCAGTACGGACTCCGCGAGACTATTTTAGTTATAAATATTTATGGCGAATTAACGGCCGTCGTAATTAATGCGTCGTGTTCCAAACCGCTCGCTCTCTCTCTCTCTCTCTCTCTCTCTCTCTCTCTCTCTGGGATAAATAAATAAAGTCGTTTTGTGAAAATTCATAGCATAGATGCAGCTCGCGCGTGCGTTTGATCAAATTTATGAGATTGTTTACCTTTCCTGTACATTTATAGTATATATCCGCATCCTAAACATACTTGCTGTAAATTCAATGAAATGGAGTTACAATAAAGTTAAAATACTGTAACAGAAGCCATCCCGTCTATGAGTAGAGAACTTTATGCGGCGAAAAATACCGGAAAGGTTGCTATAGAACGGAACTAATTACCAATTACACTTCCACCTTACTTAAAGTAGAGGTAGCTTCTTAGGCGTGTACATTTTTCAACGGATGTTTACATGAAATCCATCAAATGTATGCCCTCGCTAAGTAATGGTAATTAAAAAGGAATGGATGATGAAGCACCGCCAAAGATACACGATGATACTTAGAAGGGAAAATTGTGGGTGAAATAATTTTTGAAAGTGGGAAATTTTCCATTCTGCCCAGCATAACTCGTTAACGTTAAGAGGTATAGAAAAAGTTTTAAGCCAAAAATTGTTTTGAATGTCCGGGTTCGGAGTCGTCGCCCGTTAGGTATTATAACTAAGATGTTATTGATTAAAAACATCACAAATCAAAATAAATAGAATATGCCTTTCTCCGTCTATACTAGCATAGAAATTTGAATAACTTACATTCTAAAAATGATCTAAACAAATCTATTATGCAGTGTAAATCCAACAATTCCCTAGGCGCATCTCAGTTAACCAACCTAGGGTGGTCATCGCTTAGCCACCTTTCATAAAAAGAAATTAATCTTTGACAATAGTACAGAACGTCCGCTACCCCATCCGCAATAAATTAAGCACACACCAGTAATTTGGTTTCAGTACAGCCCATTCGATCATCCAGCAGCGCCATCTAATAACGAACAAGGTACTAGAATCGTTAGATTACTAAAAATATTGCTCCGCGGTTTTCCTAGATGTCAGCCACGGTTTTGGTAAATTTTTTTGATAAGATGTTAAAATCATATATTACAGATCCACAGTTAAGAATTTCAGAATTAAAGCCAAGAGATTAAACTTTGGCCAACACCGCGAGGCACAAGGAAGCTGGAAGGATTGTACGTGGGATCCATTGTCAATCAAGTCCCGAAGAGCGAAATTCTATCTAGCATGCATGGTTATACTAAATATCTAATCTTTACTTGTCCCTCATATTTAAGAAACCGGCATGACTAGCAGATGGCTGCTAATTTCCGAGAATGGACCGTAGGCAAGTGTATCACTCGCATTTATGAAAGTTTTGCCGGATGTGCCGGATGCCACAATTGGTTTCATTGAATCACCCGGTTGTGTATAAGTATTAAAATACATAAACCGGGCGATTCAGTAAGACCAGTTGTCGCGGGAATTGACTCACCTACATACAAATTGTCAAAATGGCTAATAAACTAAAAGTGTTCCCTATAGAGCTAAAAGCTTAAAAGCAGAGAATTCATTGGAATTAGTTAATAAAATCAAAGATATGTTGGATTTGTCATGGATGTTAGTTAATTTCCATAAACATATATGTAAGTTATAGTTACCTATATAATAAAGTCAGTCTAATTCTTACACTCTAGATCATCTCAACCTCCGAATGCAGTACAGAGTTTATGAGAATTTGATACACGGTTGCCAAATCGTCGAATCAGCTGTACATTATTACTTCCGGTTCCATAATTTGGGTTTCTGACAGTTAAAATGCATATTTTGAGGAAAACAGTAAATTATTAAAAAAAAATTTATTTAAGAATCAGTGGAAAAGCCCATAATTTTATTTACTATTACTCAACATTAACGTAATTTACATATCGAACATTTATTTAGGAGTTGGGGTATTATACAATTTATTAAATTAAAAGTAAAATATATAATCCTTTAACAAATAACAGTTTTTACTTTTGTAACAAAAATAGCCAAAATCATACAAATCCGCATATAATACAATAATATTTAAGGAAGAAATAGCAATTACACACACATATGTTTTGTTTCAACTTTTATTCAGTCGATAAACCAATTTGATCTTCAGATGATGACGAATCTGTTAGATGAATAATAAATTCTTCAATGTCATCTTGCAAATTATCCAATATCCAAATTTCCCTTTTAATATTTTTTACATGTTTGATGTAATTTTCCCAATTATTAATTGTTACAGTGCTATATGCTCTTCGAATTAATTCCTCCATATCTTTTACCTTAAATGTGGTATTATTCATTTTTGCACAGTTTTAACTTATACCATGTCAATGGGATTTAACTCGCAGTCGTAAGGTAGTAATCGAAGAACTACATGACCTTTTTCTTTTGCAAGTTCGTCAATCCTGCTTTTGTAAGACTGCGGTTTAATTTGTGACAAACAAAACAGCAAGTTCCTTTTTAGCATTTCGTCAGTGGTTGGTATTTGTTTCTCGCGGAGCCAATCAATGATATGTCTTTTTCTTCATGGTGCCGTTGAAATTTTTTGTAATTTTCTGCAGTGATAGGAATCATTATCAAGAACAATCACTGACTTTTGCGATATATTTGGAAGCAATTTCTGAATAAACCAATCCTCGTGTGTGTCTGAATCCATCTGATGATAAACATCAGCAGTGTTTTTGTTGCAGAGAAATGTATATTTAGCACCAGGAACAAATCCATTATCATCACCAGCATGAACCAATGCAAAACAAGGTCCAAGCCCGGTTGGGGATTTCAGACCAGTACTTAAACCTTGGATAAAAGCTTGTCGACTATTTTGAATTGTACGTCTGTCCAAGTTCTGTTTTCTGCATGCCTTGTATTCCTCAGTATATATTATAGTTCAACCTGAAATAATTAAAGTTACAGAAATGTCAAATAGCAAGAACTAAATTGTACCTTCTTCCCTAAATTTCTTGATCTCTCGTAAGTATTTGTGCCTCTCTTTCGATGGGTGTACTTTTACGCCCTACTTTTTTAAATTCGAAACCCATATCGTGCAACAATCCATGTAAAGTTACTCGACTGAAGTTGTGTATGTAATGTAGGTGGCATATTCTGTATAAAAAAACTATGCACTTTACGTCGAATAGGTGCTTGCGTGTTCTCACCATGTGTTTGTAATCGGTCATTTAGTTGTATGCCATTTCTTTTCTTGGGGTTTCTGGCACTTGATAATGAACCAACTCGGTGCTCCTGTTTTATATTATATTGTACGCTCTGAGCAACCCAAAGCTTTACTTGCTTATTGAACGGCAGCACTCACATTCATAGTTTTATCAAAATAATTTAAAACATTTGCAATCATATACTTCTCCTTAAGGCTAATTTTTTCTCCCTTACACCGTTTTCTCCTTACAGGCTCCATTAATGCAGTGAAAACTATAATTAAATGTATAAGTTATAGAATTCCAAAAAATCAAGAAAAATATCCATATAACCCTGTGCACGCTCGAAAAAGGTGGAAGCGTTCTGAAAAGGACGATTTGTACAACTATATATAAACAAATTAACGTGGAATTTAACTAAAAATATTTTAAAACTACTACGATAACTATTGACAGCAGTTGGCGCTAACAGACAGATAGAGGGGTACTTTGCCGACGCCGATATATGTAAATAAGTTGCAACATAGCAATCTGAAGTGAAGATAGCGCTAATGACAGCAACTAGGGATAGTAAGAGATAAAAGGTGGTATTATTTATTAAGTCAAAAGCTTTCGATGAATCCGTCTGTACATAATATAATAATAACCCTAAATTGGTGGAAAAAAATTTCAATTAATTACTATTATAAGTGGTAGACTTGTGTCGGTTTTCCCGCTACAAAATTTACTAAGGATTGTTTGGTGATACGTTTGAGGTATACCCTAACCTTAGATATGAATTTCGATAATTTTATAACTTAAAATTTACCAATAACAAAAAAAAATAAGCAGAATTAACTGTGGAAAGCTAATTTTGCTATATTGCATACATGTGGAAGCTGATCCAATCCCTTATGTAATCATATAATTATTCTAATATACCCTAGAAAGGAAGTTAAAGATTACCACATCTAAACCAAAAATCATAAAATTAGAAATGATAATTTCCATTTCAACCTTCATTTGATCGACAAAACACAAACAAGCCATTAATTAAGCGACTGCATTACACATGCCGTGCACTAAGTTAAATCAAATTTTCCTTCATAATGTTGCATAATAACCTTACAAGAAGATCATGCACAACACAAGACAATTCACGGAATTCCCACGACTTTATCTCCCAAATTACTATATGCAAATGTGTCGGCCAGTCATTGTTATGAAATTGCGCGATTCGCTCGTAAATTACTGAGGAACACGTTAATGGAGTCTTTGACATTGAGCCGATAATGAAGCGATAGGTGCTTAGGTTGCGAAACAAAATCCGGTTAATATTTCTTTTCGCGCTTAAAATTAACGAGGTAGCAAGAGTTATGTAGTTAATTTAAAATTTCCTAGTAGCAAACCGCAGATTGTTTTATGTAAATATATTTTTCGAAGCAAAACGCTTCGTAATTGTTTCTTCTGAATATTTTATGTACTAACAATAGGCCACTTTTGATATGTACAGTAGAGGAATGTAAATTCTGATTTGAAAATTTTATTCAATTAAGTAGTGTTAAGAATAAGCTAGTTATTCGCACGTACACTTTGTATGAAGTTTTAATGCATTTTAAAAGGTTTAAAGTATTCAAACACTTATAATAAATGAATACGGTTGCTACTATTCCTCGACAGTGTTGGGTTAAAAACGTAAAAATGCCTACCACAAAATTTCTTTTGCGATTACGCGTCTAAAATGTGCATGTTTGTTTCTATGTGGTAACACTATGCCGTTTATCAAACCAATATGTGTAAGTGATGGTATAAGCAACCTAAAACTACCGAACAATACCAATTACTAGATCAGCCAGCGGATACGATACATTGAGTGGTATTACATGTTGTGTATGGTCTATCAAAACGAGACACGTTCGACCTGAATCGAAATACTGTAATTAAGAAAAAAACGGTATCCTTTTATGGCATTTCCTCAAACTGTTATCCGTTTGACAGTAATTGTTTGCGTAGAACATTCACTTTGTTGCTAGGAATGCTAATGCTTCCTTTCCCGATTTGATTTCAAAGCCCTTGGTCTAGTGCCTATCGTTCTTGCTTGTTGGTAGATAATTTCAGTAATTCCGCGTGCAGTTTTAACGATAATTACCACCCACGGTCCATAAACGCCCTCACCGTATGTACTAGGAGTAATGCGGTTCATTTTTCCGCGTGCAAAAATCGCAATCCCGTAATATGTTAGCGTTATAAGCGTGCAACAGCGGAACGCCATTGACGACAGCTGTGCGGGATGACGATGGGTGTACTTGTACTATTGATATTAAGTATGTAGACATTTATGGAAGAGTAATATTACTTGTACGCCCTTGGTACACGTACATTTTAATTGCGTTTGATTTATGGGGACGGAGCACTATTATACCGCCTGGAAGGTTGCGCGTAGGCTATAGGAATACGTGTATAACATGCAATATGCGTAAGAGAGTTAATTAAAAAGAGCGAGTGAAGAGAGCGCAGAAGTAAAAACTATGATTTCGCACACGCATGTTCGTTAGAGAGGGAAAAACACCATAACGACCCGAATTATTTTCGGAAAAAATAATAACGGGGGACACCCTATTTTTTAAATTTTTTATTTTTATTTTTCACAAATAAAGTCGGTTTTACGTAATAAATGGTGCTATAGATCAAATTTAGACAGTTAATAACAAGGACACAAAAAAGACGATAATTAAGCATTGCTTATCATTGATTGTTGTTATAAATATGTACATATTTATCTAGAATTTGTTTATTATTTCGACAACGTTTCGAAGAAGTACTGTAATATAATCTAATGTGTGTCGATGTAAATACCGATAAACTAAGAATACAAGTATTCTATCACATACACCATTATCGTAATGCGTATATAAGGTTTCCGTTTCAAACAGTGTATAAGAAGCATTTTTTTCGTGTAGTGTAAATTTTTCCGAAAATGTAAGACCATATTCTTAATCGCTTCACTTTCAAAGATCATGATATGCCACGGAATTGTGGCATTTGTATCGTATCATGGAATACTGAGTGGTACCCAGCAGGGCTTTGTTGAAGGTCGTTCGACACAAACCGCCATTTTGCGTGTTATCAATTTGTTGCTTAACATCATTAGTAGCGATCAAAATGTGTGGCGCTCCTGTTGAAGTCCATGTCAGCAAGGTCTTTTATCTGGTGGACCCTAAAATATTATTTGAAAAACTGTTTACTTCTCGTCAGAGACGTATTAATTAGATCCTTGGCGAATTGTTGAAGTTGGTAGCCGCATGAACTGCAGGGAACCGTAATTGATCCTTATTGTTTATTTGCTTTCTAAATGATATATCTAATATGTCCACTATTTAATAAACGAAGCACAACTATTATTGACTAAATTTACTAGTTGGTTTCCGGCCAACAGACTACCTCTAAATATTGATAAAAATGTTTTTGTTAATTTTACACCGGAATTTTGCAAAACATATCCTATACTAAGTGGGTACAGCCCAGCTAGCAGACTGACTTGTAAAAGACGCCATTTATGGGCATATTACCATTAACCCTGCGTTGAATGTCCTGGGTCTGACTAGCCCAAAGCAACTTACCGCTGTAGATTTCATATTTATTTCTAATCGTAGGCAATTCATATTACATATACCTTCCTATGTAAGAACGCACTACAAACTTCTGCAAAACTTGAAACAGTTGATTATACCAGAACGGCGCAAGGCATCGCTGGGCCCAACAGACCCATGGCATTCGATAACGTTGGTCGTACATACGCATGACACGTTCGATTGCTTACGATACAGATAATTTACAGCGTCTGTGGTAATTTGTCTGCAATCTCAGTTTAACATCATTATGACCCATATATCAAGAAGCAAGAGCGTCTTCCTCGGCTTTATGAAGAGATAGATACAGATGAGGAGTGTCCAGATGACGTGGATGACTCAGATGATGATCCTGATTACGCAGAGGTGGGTACCGCTGAGACAGACACTGAACAAAGTGAGCAAGAGCTTGACAGTGTTGATATAAGTAATTGTGGAAAACAAACTTCCTTTTACAAAGGAAGAGATGGAAGTCTTCTTGTCCCTAGAGTAACGTTCAGACCCCAAGTTGTAATATTATATCTGATTTACCTTGGGAAATCTCGCACCGTGAAGACGCCACTAGAATGCTGGTATTGCTTAGTAGATGAGAATATGGTATGATTGTCGTGAATGCTAATATTTATATAAAAAAAGTGCGTGGAGATGAACCCCCCAGCTATTAAACAAAGGACACGACGCGACAGCAGTAGAAATCAAGGCGGTATTCGGTTTACTGTACATTGCAGGTGTTTTGCATGGCGGACGAATGAATCTAGAAGAATTTTAGATAAGTGATGGAACTGGTTTTTTTCAGTTACCATGGGAATCCTCGTTTTCGTTTTCTTCTAGCTTGTATAAAAATAGACAATATTCATGTAAGAGCGGAAAGGCGTAAAAAATGATAAGTTAGCTGCTGTAAGGCCATTCTTCCATAGAATTGTAGATAATTGCAAAAGCAATTGGAGAATATGTTACCCTAGATGAAATGCTATGGGCATTTCGAGGTCGATGTGAAATTTCGAATGTATATTGCGAATAAACCGGCTAAGTATGGTTTAATTTTTTTTTCATTAGCTGAATAGAAAATGAAATATTGAAATTTATGGAGAATTATAACCAGAGGGACCCTATTCAATTAGCAATTCGACCTATGATGTAGTACAGCGAATGACTGCCCCTTTACATGGGGCTAACCGAAATATCACCTAACTGGTTTACGAATGTTGAAATTGCTCAGAAAATGCTGAATGAGTACAAACTAACTATAGTTTCCCAAAAAGACAAAGACAGAAAGACAAGAAGTAGAGAAGTATTTAGTACAATGTTTGGATTTACCGCAGATATTACTTTAGCTTCATTCTTTCCAAAAAAAAGGTAAATGTGTGCTCATGTTGTCGACTCTTCATCCGGACACGGGAGAAAAATAGAAGCCCGAAATCATTTCATTTTACAACTTTTCAAAAGGAGGGGTTGTTGACACTGTGAATCAACTGTCTGACACATATAGTGTAACCAGAAATGCTCGCAGATGCTCGCCCATGGTTATCCTATATGGCATTCTAAATATTGCAGCTATCCATTCGTTTGTTATTTATCGAGAAAGCAACCAATCAGTGAATAATATAAAGCAAAAATTGTTTTTGAAAAATCTTGGATTTGAAGTGATACGAGAACAATTGATAAGTCGCGCAGAAAATAAATTAGTTCCCAAAGAAACTAAAGAAACTGCAAGAAATTCTTTAGGATCGCCACCAGTTGAAGATCAACGGGTGTATATGGGAGCTCACAAAAGGGGTCGCTGTAAATTTAGCAAAGACAGAAAAACTAAATATAGTTGTGAAAAATGTAACACTGGAACATTCACATTTTATTTGTGGGGGCTGTATTTGGGGAATATAGCAAAATATAAACATTTTATACAAAAAATATATGTTTGACGCAGTAAATATGAAATAGAAATATGCAATAGGATGCAGAAACTATATCTGAATTCTATCATATAGCTTAACAAAAAAATAAGGTGTTACCTTTTTCTATACAAATAAATCAATTATAAATGTTTCCTTTGTTATGTAGATTAGCGAAGAAAACATAATTATCAACAGATACTAAATTATAGATCAGGGTCCGAAAGACCCAGGACATACATTGGTGTAATTTTTCAAGGGCATTCAACGCAGAGTTAAATGACGTCTTCTTCACGTCAGTCTGCTAGCTTGGGGTGGATTAAATACATATTATTATTACCCAAAATGCAACTTAAGATTGGAAATTTCCGTTACATCATAAAATCTTTGTGAAATCCACATACGTCACTGTTTACTGAAACCAGATATGATTTTTTTCTTGCCTACCAGAAATAATTTAATTCTTTTTTATTATATCCTAAAATTTATATCTTAAAATCACGTCGTTGTTTAAATTGGAACGAAACATAAAAGATATTTTATTACCTGTATAAAGATGTCCGTAGTTAGGATTCATTAAAATTTTACGCGGATAAACATTTTACGACTTGCTACAACAGCAATTTTATTTTATGTAGCACAACACAAAAAAATTCAATGCTCTTTATCTTGTAAGGTAGAGATCGGTACGTCGTATGGAACGACATCATTGCAATGTATTCGATTTAATTTGCGATGGCAGATACTTTATGTTTAGATTGCCAATATCAAGTTTAAATTTTAAAATAGAATATTTATATTATTTGCATTATAAAAAAGGGGCAATATGTAAATGAAATATGTACATGTACCTATATTGATATACTGCCTAAATAGAATACAAATTTTAATAGCTAAAATGAATATGTAAAGTATAGTTTGTGTTAATTTGTTATGATGGGGAGTTGATCAGGTGTCATGTTCGTCATACTCAGGATATTATTTTCAAACTAATACACATTAAGCAAAACATGTATCGATTGGAACCCAAATTCTACCTGCATATATAAAAGAAAGTCACATACACAATTGGTTAACTGTGAGGAATATAGTTGAATATAGAATTTAGCGGAGAACAAACCTGTTTGATTTTACGTTTGTAATATGCATTAATGAGGTTAGAATTCATAATAACTACGCATATATTGTTCTAAATTTTCTCGAGTGAAATTATGTAGTTCTTTTGAGCTAATGGATTTTTGAATGCAGAAAAAGGGTGTTCCAAAAATACAACTATCGTATATACATACATATTTATACTCTAATCATCGAACAGATGAAGTGTTCACCTGATGATCATGTTTCATACACACACACGTGCAAAGACACCTAAAGTACAGAAAAATTGTTATTTACATCCTTAGCTATGACTATTTGAAACTAATTTCGGAAACATATTCGTCTTTATACCTTATCCCTATGAAAAGTAAACTTTTATGTACTTCAGGTGTTCACTGTCGACTAAAATTTGATTGTTTTTCTTTAAAGTGAACCACATAGATAATAAAGTGTAAGATACCGTAGGTGTAAAATTAAAATGTTGGGGGTGGGACATATTCAAAAGAATATAATTTTCTTAGTATAAGGCTTTAATTAATTAATATCTTATAAAAAATCAAAAGTTTCACATAGGTGCGCGGAGAGGTCAAAAAGTAGAAAGTGGTTGGCAGCACATTTTCTTTAAATAATAATTTATATAAAATATTTGCTGGGTAAATTTTGACGTCCTATGGTTTTCTTTTAGGTCGCTTGTTTAATAAAAAAGGCACGAATATGATGCACTTGCTAATTCTATGCAGCCAATATAATATTTGAATTACTATAGCGGTTTTATATAGGGTTTTGTAGGGTTGAATTGTGTAATGTTAGAATATGGACCGTGTTAGAATTTTAAGTCAAAATAAAAGTATAACTAAAAATATATAATCAAAAGAATTCTTATAAAAAAAAAAGAATAAACAATCCAATTAATTTTGTATTATTTTTTTTAAACACTTTTAAGATTTAAATCTTCAAGTGGGCCCTCCTCCAATAATATTTTTATTATTTTTTTCAGAAATTCTTAGGACTTTTTTATTTTCAAGGGGGCGTTTTTTTATTTTCTTTTATTATTTTTCCAACATTTTTAAGACTTAAATTTTCAAGGCGACCCCTTTTCTAATTTTTTAGTTTAATTCTATAACTCTATTTCTTAAGGCGGCCCTTTGTTACAATTTTTTTTAATTTAATTTTATTTTCCCAACCTTGCACATATTTTATTTTACCTTTTTTTATATCGGTTTGTCCATCCTGTATATATTTAATATTGTTATTTTATTTTATTTTGTCCATACCCTATATAATTTATTATATTCACCCTTTTTATATGCCCCACCTTGTATAATTTATTTCATTTCCTTTTGTTCACTCTGCATACCCTATATTTTGTTTGGTTTTTGAATAACCCTTCCTGTACATATTTACAGGATGGTTAATTTTTCATTGCGCACTCATTATTTCCGGGACAATCAAAGTATTAAAAAGTTTCAGAAACAGATTTGCTACGATATTTCGTGCTCTTTCCAATCAGGTAAGTTTGAATGCTGTACTTTCAAAAACCAAAGAGCAGTCAATAATAGTTTGGGATTCCTTTTTTAAATTGAACATCCTGTATTTTTCTGCTAATTTGGATAATTTATTAGATTCTGCATACAGCATCGCTTTTACATTTTCTCTTTATGCGATAAAAATGCTATAATAACAAAAACCAACAATGCATGATCGACTAATCGCTAAGTTATTACTTCAAGTAATAATAACTTAATTATTATTGTTTTCTTTTATTCATCGGTCCCATTTCCAAAGCCTACTTACGTAATTTTCGTTCTTTTTACTATAGGTAGTGTCTTTATCGCCTAAAAGGGGAAATAAAAACCATGATTCAGAATTTAATAAATTATCTAAATATGCAGAAAAATACAAGGCCTTCAATTTAATATACCAAAATTATCATTCGCTGATCTTTTGTTTTTGAAAGTACAGCATTCTAGCTTACATGGTTGGTAAGAGCACGAAATATTGTAGCAAATTTGTTTTGGAATTTTTAAATACTTTTATTGTCTAGGAAATAATGAGTGCAGAATGAAAAATTAACCAACTTCTATATTCCATTGAATTTTGTGTTATTTCATCTGTCCTGTATATATTTTACCTTATTTTATTTTATATATATTTAATTCGAAGAAAAAAGAAGAAAATATTTCGTTTCATCTCAGTAATTAAAGCATAATAATGGTATAGTAAAATTCCTGAGCTTAATTCTCGTAGAATTCGTTTCCGATAAATTCGGGAATCGAATTTTATTACTAACAGAATTAATTAATGAAATTCCCGAACGAATTAAATTTTAAACTCGCAAGTGATCCATTTTCCCAAGCGAACGAATCCAATTTTTCGATTCTCTGCACCCTGGTTCTTACCAACCAACAGAAAAGCTAGTTTTCGTATCACGCATTTTTCCACTTCACTTGTTTGGTGAACTGAGTATGGAACCTGATACACCTGACGTAATTGCGTGTAAACTCTGGTTTCTATTTTTATATTATAATATACATACGTAGATATAATCATTTTGTCTACATAGAAC
>JARFOC010094750.1:0-13144 GCA_031763485.1 Osmoderma eremita | reverse complement strand
GTACATTTTTGGTACAATGGGGTTAGAGGCCGTAATTTTAAATTTAGTGCTCGCGTTTATTAATTTAGGACAGTTTTCAGTTTTCAGAATGGCCTGATTTATTTATTCTGCAAACTCAGCTATACCTTCCAGAGGGGCTAATCATAAATTTCTGTGATAAACATAATATATCGGATCTTCTCTTAACCTGCAATAAATTGATTAATTCGGTTCACATTTAAAAATTTACTTTATTTTAGCATTGATGTGTTGGATGCAAATCTGTGTAGCATAGCTGAATGGTCTAGGCGCAACGGTTTGAAAACCATCCCGAAAAAAACTGAGAGCATTTACATTGGCCTAAAACGAATGCGCGATTTGACTCTCAGTAAGAAAACCAATGTTGTTGTTATCGATGGAGTAACGATTAATCATAAAGAAGCAGTTAAGAGCCTCTATGTGATCATAGACTGGTATCTATCCTATCAAGATCATGTTCGTAAAGTATGTTCAATATGTTACGCAGAGTTTTCCTCCTTATATAAGTTTAAACACGAATTATCATCGCTCACAAAATGGCATCTTGTCAACTTATTAGTGCTTAGTCAACTTAATTATTGTAGTAGTGTGTATTACAATGTTCTAACATCTCATTATAAAAACAAGCTCCAGATATTGCAAAATGTTTGCTTGAGGTTTCCTTTTAACGTCAATGCTCGCGATCATGTAACTCGTCACTATAACTGCCATAGTATTTTAAAGCTTTTACTTATTATTTGCATGCTTGATTTTCTCGGTTGTCTCGTCTGCGATTCCCCCTTATCTCTACGACTGAGGGTACAAGTTGCAATCTTCGCTCCATTAATGACTGTACAATACCTCTACATCATAGATCGTCTAAGTTCTGCTTTAGCTATACAGCTGTTAAAATTTGAAACAATCATTTACCTGCTTTCAGCAACTTTCTAACAATTTCATCCTTCAAACGGCATATAGAGAGAGTGCTGCTAACATTTCAGTCGCAATAGGCCTCAGTAATGTTTAAAATCGGATTCCGTTACATTACCTTTTAGGTATGGTCTAAAAATTTTGTATTTGTTTGCCGTTATTTTGTATATAATTTTTGTAATTACGTTTAATTTGCATATCATGTTGATATAATCATATATTTGTAGTGTCTTTATATTTTTAATGTATACCATATCTAATAGATATTATTATTATTATATAGCCGCAAATTTAAACTTATTTCACTAGGAACAACTGCGTAATTAAAATCTGAGCAATTCCGGTAAATTACCAACGACTTAGTTACTAATTCATTCACTTATTAAATCGAAAGTCAGACAATCAATCTCTTATAATCAATTCCTCAATCATATCTTCCATAATATTCTCCAGTTGGTACATTTTATTTTCATCTGCAATAACATGTTTAACGTAACTTCGCCAACGTTCAGCATTTACAAGATTTAATCCCTCAAGTAAGTAAGTGTTTTGATCTCAGTCAATCGGAATGTTTTATCAGCGGCAACATGATGCTTTACTTGAGCCCAAATAAGTTCAACAATATTTAAGTTACAATGGTATGGAGGTAATATCCTACGACCATTTTCGGTTACCTAAATCTATAACTCACTGGATTGTCACATATTGTGTGGCTATATCAAGAAATTCAAGTTGCTGTGAACTGTGGTCGGCTACAATTCCTTTCGAATTAAGCCATTCCACTATTACGTCTTTTCTCCTCGAATTCTTAGGCATCTGTTATCTGTCTTGACTAAATGGTAAGGAGGATTGTCCATTACAATGATGCATCCTAGTTCACTGTTTGGCGATATATTTTTCATCCATTCAGCAAAGACTTCGCTATTCATATATTCATTGTAGTCGCTAGTCTTTTTGGATTCAAACAGCAATGCAAACTGATGGACAATGCAAACTGAATAAGCATATGCACCGCATGCGGCCAGCTAATAACCTCCTCTGCTGTGTGTGTTACATTGAAGATGAGACGCTGGAGCACATTTTGTGCTACCGTCCGGCGCTCGTCCAAATTATGAGCTCTGCTCCGGGGGAGTGTTGGCGCAGCGTGACCGACTCGACTGCCGCACTGCTCGAGTTCGCCCTCAGGTTGAGGTAGCTCGGGTAGGTTCCTTTGTAATCGCCTTTATAACCGCCAAAATTGTTATCTCTTCAATATCATCCAACTTGGAAGCCAATATTATTGAGGCTGACTTGAAATCGCTACGGCTGTACCCAACATATGCATTGTATGCCATAAGTTTTTGCCAACCTCGACTATGATCGGGATCCATATTAATATTATAATTAACTAATGCATCGTTATAAATTATCACGAAAACAGAACTTATTAACAATAGATTATCTGCTATAATTGTAACTATGGCTGTACAGCTTTAAGAAAAACTTTTTTTATTTGTTTAATTTAAAAGATTTAAAATATCAACACAAACGACGAAACTAAACTACAAGACGACGTAAATATCACTGACATTTAATAATTCTACTAATATTTTTATTTTTATTCTATCATAAATAAGTAAATAAATATTCCCCTATTTGTTCCAACGCTATCTTCTTGAAATAAAGGAAATGTAGAAACACAAGACTTTTATATTTGTGGTTTACATACAGTATAGCGAGATTGATGGATATTGATATAAAAATAGCACCTTGATAATAATACATTGATTTACTATTAACAGTTTTCGGTGAGAACTATTTCTTTACGCGCGGCTTTTCTGTAAAGCTCCAGAGAGTAACGTCGACACGCCAACATATTTCATTACATTCAATACTGAATCTGCAGCGCGGACACGCACATCTAATATGTGCATACATAACATTCACTTCAATGATACCTCCGGCACAGATACAGATAGTTCAAGTCAAATCTTCGAAAGCGTCATATGAAACGAAAATTGTCTCCGGCATGGGCGAACATTCATGGAGAAATTGGTCACCCAGCTGTCAGGCGCATGAAGTAGGATGGACGGGACAAATGCTAGGACAGCCATAAGTCCAACTGGGCTTAACTTAACCCCGGCTTTCAATTGATTCCTGAATCTGTAATATCGAGATCTAACGGCACAGAGGATAACCGGAATACCTTTTCTCCCTCCTTTTTTGGTAATTTTCCTCGATCGCTATATAAACGCGACCATGCGGGGGATTGTGTATCTCGTTTTTATCCCCTCATACAGAGCAGGGTTGGGGTGTCTGAATTTGTACGTGGTTTAGTACTGTTGACCTAATAATCGAGTGAACAGATATTGCTTTGATACGCTTTTTTTGTGGCAAAAGAAAAAAGTAATACGAAAACGAAAACGATTAAGTAGATTAACACATGTGCTCTCATTAAACATATTGCAATTACTTTTCAAATTTGATAAGACTAACTTCCATAACGATAATCATTACAATCCTATAGTTTGCCTTTTTTGCAAATCGTTTGGACCAAACATCTTTTGAGATTATTTGGCTACCTATGCACTTCATCGACAAACTTCAAAGTCTCAATATCGGTTTTCCTATAATATTCCAATGTGTTAGTATCAGTAGATCAATTATAAGTACTTTGTTATTCTTTAACTTTCTAACAACCATTCCTGACTTAACCACTGTCGCACTCAACAACAGCAGTGATTCCGTTTGGAATATCTCTTGCCGATATGTTTGGATATCACATGTATTCAGAATAGATTTTTCAGTATTTCTAAAGGCTTCGCTGAAGGTGCCAGCTATTTCGTATTTCGACATTTTTAAGTTTCTTGATATGATTGATACTCGCTTTTTTTTCTTTTCAGTACTTAGTTTACAATTCATATTAGTATTTGCTGAATTTACTTTCGTAACCTTCCTTTTTTGGCAATGTTATAACAACCAAATTACGTGTTCGATTGTACCCTAATCGTAAAGTTGTAGTATAAAGCAACATTCCCAGCGTATTTTTTTCCAATTTTGATGGTTGAAGGGTATGAGAACGAAGAAACAACATTCGCGTCTACTTTGAATAAATGTGATACACTAAAGCAAATTCAATTACAATTTAAGTACATCGCAAATACATCGATGACAAGTGTCAAGTATTTGTTTATGATTGTTCCTGACAATTTATATCGTCCCGGCCGGCTTGATCTTAGCATTGCCCGATCTGTGTATCTCTAACAAAAATATAACTTTACTTCTGAAAGAGGTCTACTTTCTTATATTGGGTTCACGTTATGCAACCAAGATTGATGCTAGGCGCCACTAAAGTTTGTCGCACTTGTATTCAGGGATTGGATTTATGAAAAGACTAAAAGAAAAGAGTGAGGGCTTGGGTTTCCCTGTAATTTGAAGGGAATTAGAAGTTCATGCTAACAGCTCATTGTATTTTATAAATACAAAAGACCACTAAGCCAAGTATGCTTGCAATTTAACCAGATGTTTGTTCTTTTACTAAATTCATTATTCACGATGCTAATCGGTCAATATCGTCCGCCCCGCCAGATACTATCACATTTGCAAACCGATTCATGAGCACCAATGGACAGGATGGATATAAACAACAGCATCGAATTTTTAGAAGGCACACAAAGTAAACCAAACAATTTTTATTGAAGGCAGAAATAGTAACTTCTTAAAGCCTCTAGTTTATAGGAGTTTGCATACGTAGTAAATCTAAGATTCAAATAAAGAAATATTGCAGTCGGAGACTGTCTTTGTATACTAAGTACATCGTAAAAAGGGCTTTTTTGAAACAAAGGTTTAAAGATATACTGCATGTTAAAGACTTGTTTCATGTAACCCGTTAGAAATCTTGCAAATCTGTCATTGATTGATCTAAACTAGATATTTAAAAAAACTTTATCCTTCAGAACCAGCAAAAGATTACTTGTATCTCTACAAATTCCAATTAATTTTGCTTTGAAAGTTTGTCGCTATATTTTAGTTGTGCATTTCTAATGCTACGCAGCAAATCTTTCGTAACGTTGTGAATTCTCCTCTGAATATATTCTCCAAAAAAAAAGGTACTTGCTCCGCTACAGAAATGTACTCCTTAATACTAATCGAACCTTATTTGTCCGTAGAAACTAATTCCTTTATTTTTGGAATTTTGTAAAGTACGATTTCTTATCTAAATTATAAATAATTGGGTTTTGTAATCCCCAAGAAACTATGGAAATAGTGTAATGTGAGGGCTTTATATACAGTGGTATATTTATATTGTACTAATAGCGGGATAACTTCACAAGATACCGTTTCATTTCATCTGGTCTTCTCATTTTCCTTTTAACGTTTCGGACAGAGTTTTTCGGGTGTGATAACTTAATGTGCTGAATATATTAGGAATATTTCGCTCTACCCTTCTCATTATTTCACGTTGAGCGGCGAAAATGTGGAATAGTTTTTGTGGTCTTCTTATCTCTTCTATTTTCATATTTTAACAAAAACAGCGTCGCAGAATGTAATCTTGTAATGTTTTCGGGTGTTCCGACGGAAAGATAACGCGCAAGTATAATTGTGGAATGTCATGAAAGCGCTGTCGACTGAAGAAACCATTTTAATATATATATATATATATATATATATATATATATATATATATATATATATGCGAGTTTGTGTAAATTGATTTGATATGTAAATAGGTTACTTTGTAGATTTTTGTCTTGAAAGTAACATATTACCTCGATTTACGCGAGCAAAAGAAAAATTTCAAGAGAGGTACAAAAAGAGAAGTCTGGAGTAACAGCATTTTTTTTTCTTAGATCCTTTGGATGGAATGTGTATCCATACATGAATTCAACGCAGTTATTTTCACATTAATACGGTAAATTTTATTTTTACCTCAACCCAACTTCAGACGGATAAATATTCTATACAAAATATAACACAAACATAAAGAAGAAAACTTACTTTGGGTATGGCGTATACATAGGTAAATAATAGAAAAGGGGAAGTTAACTTTTATGTTCTTAATATTAATCCGGCCCACATTGGTTGCGGATATGTTGTCCAGATATGCCGTTAAGTATTTGTTTTAGGTGCGGTGTTCTCAAGACGTTTCTTTGAAAAATAGCGTTCGATCTATTGTAACGCCAATTGTGTATAAAAGGGCCTTTCTCCTAACCGTGTCATATACTTCTGTCAGATCGATATAAGTCACAGTCATTTGTAGATTGCGTTGAAAGCGAGCCTCAATATAGGTTGTTAAGCTGAGAACTTGGTCCGCAAAATTTTATTGAGGTATGAAACCAGTCTCTTGGGGCATTTTCCAAAATCAGTGGGCACTCTGTTTAGCAGCAATATTTAAAGATGTTTATTGGGGGTGCTAGTGCTATTGGGTAGTAGCTTTCAGGGAGGTTCTTGGACATATTCTGAGATTCTTTGAGCTAAAATATTATACTCGTTATCAAGTGTCAGTGTCAACTGCTCCCGATTAATTATTTCTCTGTTATAAACATGTGTAATTTAGCTGATGTCCGTAACCCTGCAGCAAGCTGCAGGTGCACCTAAGCTTTGGGTCACATGGGTTCTAAATTTTTAGGTAATGGCCTCTGTGAGAATCATCTGATAAAAATCTTGGCAAAATAATGCAGATTTGCCAGTCAAACGCTGAAGGGCTTAGCAGGGTCAAGAGTAAATATATTTTCAAGCCATGCTAGATAAAAAGTCGCTTGGCCATTCATCAGGAAACTCACAGAGTAAACTAAGATAAAATATAATGAAAATACTAACTTAAAAAAACTCTTTTGGGTAATTAGGTAAGCAATTAATAGTTAGTTCGTTGCGGACGTTGGTATTTATGCAACTCAGATTACGTTCCTCAAATGGGTTTTAATATTAATAAAAAATCCCGTAGGTAGGAATGCACTTACAGTTAGTGGCGGTTTAATGAAAAAGGTTTACAATTGCATTATATTTTAAGGGCAACCAATTATGTGCAAAAGTACACATGTCATTAATGAAACTGCATAAAAAAGTATAAACAACATGAAGCAGCTTACGGCAAATAACAGGTAATCAGATATTGAGACCATTTTATCGTCAAATTCATATTTGCTTAAATGTTCCAGGCAGACATCTTATCATCCGTAATAAAACTTTTAATCAGGGACGCTTGAATCCCAATCTAATTAGCAAGGGAGCATTTTCTCGTGTTACTTCTCGTCAAAATTTATTGCGATATTAAATGCAAAAATTAAGGGCATAAACCCGGGATAATATGATTCACCGCTAACATCCTCTTTAATGTCTGGGTGCCGTAAAATACCCCGTACACTTTTATATCTGACGAAGACAGAATGGAATGTCATCGTGGCGAGTAAGAGCGCCGCCAAAAGCATGCAACGATGGAGAAAATCGGAAGAAAGGATAGTCAGGGTTGAATTGAGACGTTCATAGTTCGGTTTCAGTTACATCCAACCTGATTACTGTCTAAACTCGATATAAACGGAATGGGTGACGGAGATTTTATTACGAGGGGTATATTTAATCGATATTTCGCTATGTAAGGAATAGTAACAATCAACCAATCACCAGTCAATTATTAATCATTTCGGAATTCCTTTCTACTTCTCTAACCAATGATCAAACTAACTATGACAGGTATACCTCTTTTGCTGGGTTGAGAAACCTTCAGATTATATTGAGCATATTAGTTTTACTTCTCACTCTATTGTTGTTTATATTATATTGTATGATACTCTACTGTTTCATATATGTTGCGTCCATTAAATCGTGTTACACTGTTGGACGAATAAAGATTACTGTTATCAAAACATTAAAAAAATTGGTTCCGCCCGGGATCGAACCGGGGACCTTCTGCGTGTAAAGCAGACGTGATAACCGCTACACCACGGAACCATATGTCAATAAATGTTTTTAAAAAGTTCTGGGTTGCTCTAGAACCATATAAGAGAGAAAGTTCGTGTAAATAAACGAATTAATTAGTAAGAAACCAGTCATACACAAAAACTATAGGATCAGGATAGGTTTGCTATGGAGGAATAAAAGGCACTATTATTATATACAGGCTGTTCTATTTAAGACAAATATTTATTAAACTTAAATTATCTCAAGAACGTATTTTTCCTTAATTACATAATTTGCTGTGGAACTTAACTTAAGTCTCCGGAAGCTCTTCAGTCCCTTGGCTTTTGAATTTAGTCTCCTATTGGTACCCTGTACGGTTGATCTATCCAATCCTATGGGCCAATTTATGGTTTTCCAAAGATTGCCTCCCTTTTAGCATCGCATTTACGTAGAAGGTAATATGCAGTCTGTAGACAATTCACACGGTCTTCAGTTTGGGTCCTCAATAATTCTGTGAGTGTTCTTTCGCTACATAGTGTCCAGTAATTGGAGACCTATTACTATCGTATACGTATCCAGGAGTTCTTCACTCATCGAGGTGGTAAGGGTTTTCTTTACTATTACTGTACGAAGATGATTCCTACCAAGATTGAGTAGTTCATCAGTCTTCTTTGGTGATTGCTCCTTTACGATGACTTTGCCTGGTAATATAAATTCTTTCTAGCCCGCGTAGTCTGATTTTTGTCTCCCTCTATGGGTTGCCACCTTGAATCCTTTCGACGTCAAAGTTTTTGCTTGCTTCAAGCCAATATTGCTATTTTCTGTTGCTTTCTCAGTTTCCTGAGCACCAGAAGATAGCTTTCCTCTCTGCTGCAGCCCCGAGCTGTAACTCTGCAGCAATCTTTTCTGTATTATAACTGTCCTGTCTGGTCGTATCTTCCACGATAGTTATATCTTGTTCCAAAGTCCCAGTGGAAGGGCTATCTGACTCCCTCTCACGTTCCCTTCGTTCTAGGGAACTATGGGAGGATGGTCCACATCCTTTGAGATGGGTCACGTCACAGGGTGGACTGGCGTAACTGTAACTCACCTCACTACGGGTTATTCCCATCCGGGTCGGATAAGACCTGGATATTTGCGAGGTTGATGCTCCTCCTCTTCGTCCTTTGTTCCCCTGGTTTGGGACAGACATTGGCGTGGTTTAATAAGAACTAATTGCATCTTAATAGGTTACTAAAGCACTAAATCTTTGCTAATTTAATCGAATTTGTAGCATTAATAACAACAAAATTGGCAATAGTGCCCAATATTTATGAATAGAGCCTGTATACTAAAAATATTCTAAACTGGTGGCAACACAGTCGTAATGTATTTCTTTCAGAAATAATTTTACGTCGTGGCCACATGTTTTTCGTTTTTCTTGGACCTTAAATTGATTTCTTCTTGACATAACTCAATTTCCACGTTTTTGATATATTCTGTTTTCACTTCGTACACGTCTAAACACATCAGGGAAACCAATCTCCTCACAAGCAGAAAAAAATATTCTTCGACTTTGCGTCCTGATAAGACTGCTGTCTCATTCGAGATGACGGGCCGTGTCAAAAAGATCTCTCCCTTAATTTGCATTTCTAACGTTATGTGTCTGCAGGAAAAATGCCTTATACCTACCTTTACGAAAATACGATTGAATAACTAGTATTTGATAGAAGCTAGCATATACTTTGCGTGTTAAGTATATCAATTTTTGCCAAGTACTACCTATGTATTTGTCGAGAAAATACCTTTATTCTAATTATTCCCCAGTATCATTTTTATTACAAAAATAGCTCGTTAAAACGTACAACAGTAAGGACATAGTAAAATTAATTAATAGTCTGGTACAATCAACTATACTCCGACGTTATGCATTATTTATTAATAGCAAAAATAATTCTAGTGTGCCACTAAAGTCTTCCAAACCATTAAAAATAACAACAGTGTGTGCAAGCAACTCGAGATTCTGCAGCGATCGAAACTCGTTCACGATGTCGCTATTTTAAACTTAACGAAAATGAGGACACAAATAAACGAGTGTCTACTTTACCGTCTACTATACCAGAATTGTTCCTTTTGTTTTATTGTTAAGAGTTTATTTCCTCCATTACTATAATAATATTTTAATATTGATAGAAGCCAAGCATTACACTGAACATATTGCAACCGATATTTATGATGAGGCATATTTGCCCTCACTCATTACCGCGCTGAACAAGATTTCGTTAACGATATCAAATAATATCGTTTACGTTATCCTAATGGATATCCATTTGGAATTCTCTGCATTTAGAACTATTCCCAAACAAGAAAGAGCAAAGTAGGGAATTGCTACAATAGTTTTTAAAACTCAAAGTTTTCCTTTGCTACATTATTGTCTGTTTTAGATTATTTTGCCTTTTTGTACCAGTGTCATAATCTATTGAGAAAATGTATCTGACGGACATAAGGTGGCGGTTTAATTCATGAGAAAAATCGTAGATGCTATATCGATGCCTACTAGGGATTACATTAGAGAAAACTGACTGGGTTTTAGTTCCTCCTCTTGATGAGACGTATAGGCAGCCTCATAATATACAGACTGGACGCAAACGATGTAACTATAGGAAACCATGATTTAGGTGGGCGACTAATAATAGGCGGGCGCCTCCACGTAACACGTTACTTGAATCCCATTCATCGGCATTAGAACTGATGGTAGGATCTTTGACACTATAATTGCCTACCTACTGGTTAACATATTATATTGCGGAATATCATAATGCAATTAAATCAAGTTTGTTTTATGATAATAGCAAAAACTCTAACTAAAAGCTGTTGCAATGCTTGGAATCGGCTTATCTGAATATTTGTTTTTTGCCGAATTGCCACCATGACATATAGTTTCATTTAATCATTTCTAATTTCTCTTGATGGATGGAGTAGGCAGGAGGATGGGCCTATGATATATAGTTGTTAGTCACTTGTACTGAGTCCACTATTAGTATACTAACTGAGTATACTACACTGAGTCCATTACTAACCGGTTCACTGCTCAAGGCAAGTATAATCGCAAAGGGCTTCAGTGAATTCTTGCCAGCGATGATCTGATATTCGTTCTGTGAGAAACCATAAGGTACTCAGAACTATAACATACCCAACCTGCCCTCTTTAGCGCACATGCGTATGTGAAGTACACCATCTCGCATAATTCTTCTCGCGCGGACTCTTTTCAACTAACGGAACTCTTACGTCTATCCCGTGTGATACATAGGATTCCTTCGGCCAGCTTGCTTCCATCCTAGCAGTATGCTTGGCGGACAGTACATCCTCTCTCTGAAAAGATTCGAACTCCGGCTCTGACCCGTTATGGTTAGACCTCTGAAAAGGCTTTAATAAACTTGGATATCGCAGATTTAATTTTAATAACAGCTGTTTATTTATGCATTTCTTGTTTTTTTGAAGTAGTTGGCTCAGCAATAGTTTTATAAGTACATATATTTCCTGCAGAGTTCTTCATGTAGGTAATTCAGAGCTTTCCTTAACATAAGCTGCTTGAAAAAAGTCTGTATAATACTATTTTAGGAACAAAGTAATAATAAATAAATAAAGAATATTTATCGAAGCTGAAAATTTAAAGCTGACAGTATCTTGGTAACGATAAAGGCCACATAGCTACATAAAATTTTCTTTGTGAAGATCGCAAACACTTACGGGTTTCCTTTAATATAAAGTTGAAAACACTCCGACCCAAATTAACAGCAAATAGATAGATCCATATCTCAATAAAAATCTATTCTATTATGTGAAATTACAGCGGTTGATCACATAACTGAAGAGTTTCAGTATGGCAAGGATTTCTTTATCAAAATTGGCACAATGTGATGCTTCTAATAATATTAAAGATTAATCATATCGTTATTTTTATGGCTAGGAATTAGAAGTTTTATAAAGCTAAAAGTATCGTATATACTCAGGTAGTAGGTACATTTTTTTAAATTATATTTGTAAATAAGTTATTTTCGAGAAGCACAAAATATACATGATACGTGTTTTTCAATAATAGTATCTTATTTTAGGTCTGCTTTTTTGTATTCATGAACAAGCAAATATTTGACAACATCACAAGTACTGCTTTATGGTAACAATCCATTTGACAATTTGTAAAGCGAGATGCCATCCATTCCGTTAAGGTTGGCATAAAAAGAAGTTCTTTCTCCCATACCTACGCAAATACTTCTACAGTACGAATTGTGACTTATTTAAAGAATTGCTTTTCGAAATACCTCGGTTTTATTTTTGAACGTCTCCTCGGTATCTTTTGCTGCTCTGGATTTTTTCGACGCGTATATTTTCTTTCTGGCGTGCGTTAAATATCTTTAGGAGAAACATACTTGACTGGATAGTGGCAGTTGCATTCCGCACAGTACCCAGATGTCCATCGGCGGAGCGCTTTGTGTAGACACAAACCAAAATTAGAAATCTCCACGTACAACCTTAAATAAACAACAGGTATTCCGGGCAGCTCTTTTGATGGGTAACATATACATGCATTGGTAGTCTGGAAAGATCACCTTGATTCTATATCAAAATAAGTACTATTCCTGCAATAACAAAATATGATGACCATTAAAGTGTAAAATTATATATTTATTATATATTGATTTTACACGGGATCTTCAATTCCTTTCTTGCAAAACCGAAATTTTAGAGTATAACAAAATAATCGTATTGGTTAAGAGACTAGGGATTGTTCCCCCATATTGGAAAAATACGTACGTAAATAACACGTGCGTTGTGTCAATAATCGTAGAAACCAGCGTGAAGTGCACATAACGTTCCACATGAACGTGTATTATATTGAAACATAATGGAATGCCACTGGTCGTATTTGGCGATGCAATAGAATTTGTTATTTTATTATCCATTTGCATCGTATCACAACGTTTCATTTTGTTGATTTTGTTTTAGGTCGGATGTACAAATAACCGTTTAAACAAAAAGAACTGCTGGCTCAATTATATCACCAACGTAATTATTAAATTATCCTATGGTCTAAAGATGCAATTATATAATTAATGAAGGTAAATGTTGGAGCTATCTACGAGGTGTGTAAATTAAGTAATGCGACTGATATTTTTACATATTTTTATTTGAATACAATTACAATTCCACGTTGTCTCCCTCAAAATAACTCCCTTGTGAAGCCACACAGTGTTGGAGACGGTTCTTTCATTCTTCATAGCAGCGCTGAAACTCGGATATTGGAATCGCCTTTAGCTGGTCGGTTACAGCCGTTTGAATGTTTTCGAGTGTCCCAAAATGA
>JARFOC010094731.1:0-13145 GCA_031763485.1 Osmoderma eremita | reverse complement strand
TCATCGAGGTGGTAAGGGTATTTTTTATTATTTTTTACTATTTTAAGCCACCGTATCCTATTTTGTATTTTATAAGAGTTATATATAATTATAATATACCAGTTGTTCTACCACGATTATTGGTCTAACATTTAACAAAATCGAGAAACATTATTTTGAAATCGGTAGAGACAATATTTTTCTGAAGACCAGCCTACACATAGGATGATAAAAACAATTGACTGCCATCGACTCAGCCAACCCACATATTTTTATTGCTAAATTTGAGAGCGTTTGGACTTAGGAATACTTTCATATGTAATTTTTCATCTTTTAACAGGAACTGTTGCAACTCGTAAACCATAAAACTGAAAAAGCAAAATAATTATTGTCAATTATAAAATGAATTATCTGAAAGAATGATTCTTCTGTTGGAGTGGTGTATTCTGAAATAGATATCCATTCCCTATGCAGTATGTGTAATATTAAATCCGTAGATTATTAGTGAATAATGAAACAACGTCTAGTGCTATTGTGTGATATTGTGGCGGTAGTTTGTAATTTTGAAATTTTTCGACAAAAGTGAAAGAATCAACCACATCATATTTTTACCATTGTGGAAGGCTCTTTGCAGTACGTCGGACACAAATGCAGAAATATTGTAGGTTGGAGACGCTACACATGATACAATGGGTCTATGGAGTACTTCTAGTTTATGTATTTTTGGTAGGGTGTATTGTTTCGAGCTCGAAACTATACACCCTACCAAAAATACACAAACCAGAAGTACCCCATAGACCAATTGTCAGCTGACAGAGTTTGTATTGGAAATCACTGATGTCTTTCTTATTTTTCCAATTCTTTAAAATGTCATTCAACCTACGTTGAGTGCTAATGGTAGGGTCCTTTGTTTATTAGTAGTTTTGTAATAGTTCTAAAGCTTTTGTTAACTATTCTACTTTTTTCAATCGCTACCGTTACTGCACCTTTGCCAACTTTCAAGATTAAAATGTTGGGAATGTTTTTAAGGAACCTTCTGCATTTGACACCGATGTCTCGCTATCTATGATGCTTATTACTATTATTAATACAATAATTCATTGGATGTTAGTTAACTTAACTCTAGGAACACCTATCTCCTCGTAATTAGCTGCGTCTATTATTGTTTCGCAATCAGCTAGAAACTCGCTTATGTGGTTGGTATTAGGCGTGAAAGGTAGACTGAATTTGGGTGATAATGATAAGAAATCTTTTATATCTACACGGCCATCCCAATTGGTGTGATCAACAAACCACCATGCATTATATAATGTGTGTTGACTTTTTGTAAATGGCCTATTGAATTAATTTATTTGTTTAGTGTGACTAAAAACTTGATTGTGATTTTAGATCTGACAAAGTTATAGCTATTTCTATGTTAAGAATTTTCTGTCCAACCTTTCATTAAAACTTGATACTTTCTTGGTCGTTCAGTTGGTTGTCGACATTATGCTTGTTTTAATGTTTTTGAATCCGTGGCTGATGTGATTTGGGATGAATGTTGAAGTGGCTTCACTTCCATAGTTGGTGGTAATGTGTTGGTGATACCCCATTACTATAAATATGTAGACAAAGAGTCTTTGCCGTTAGGACAGAAATAGTATAGTTACGGATATTGGAGGGTCCAGCAAAAAACTATTAGGTATGACATGTAGTTCTTTATTTTATCTCCAAAATTTTACATCCGCGTCGTATGCTTCGTGAGGGTCAAACTGAATGGAACAGTTAACAATGTTGTAATACAAGAGAAAAAATCAATCGCACAATAAATGTACTTACATGTGAACAAGTACAAGAGAAAAATCGGGCTACATTCGGCAATGTAAACAGAAAGTCAAGTTAATATAACGCTTTTAAAAATTGCGCTACCATTACGTTTACAACAATGCACCGCAAACCACTATAGCCAAAATTGCAGTGTATCTCAATATTGGGACTTTGATGTATTAAAATTAAGACAATCACAACCATGTTAAAAATTTTTCATGGCTAAATTGATAAAAAATTTACGTCTAATGGCTATGCATCTCTATACGGAAATGACATAGAACTTGAAAATAGGTATAACTTGTGAATCACCTTGGTAGATATGATTGATAGCTGCAAAATACACTTGCGACGGTTTGAATAAATCAAAGAATACGGAGTGTTGATCAAATGTTTGAAGATGTGAATTGGTAAATTGTGGATGTTCTAATAGAAAATTTTGAATTGTTCTGTAGTTTTTTGACAATTAAATAATTTACAATTTTACATTAATTATTATAAATTTAAATTAATGTGTCTACGCTAAGATGTATATGTACAAAATTGTTGTTTGGTCTATTAAAGGTTAATAAAAATTAATAGATTGAATGTAAAATATTTATGTCAGACCTGAAATTCATTGTATTGTCGTTTTTAATTTTTACCATTTCTAAGAATTCTCTCCTCTTTCTGCTTGAAGATGTCAGAAACAATAATGGTAGAAGGCTTTTGGATTTCTGTACATTGCAAGACTTAATTGTAGAGAATGCTATTTATGAACATAAAAATATACGTGTGTTCATTCCAGAACACAACCATGTAGAGGAGCACATTAAACCATAAATTATATATTAGTAGGTAAAGAAAACAGAGAAACTATAAAAGATATAGTCTTTAGGAGGGGCTATGAAATTGCGTGTGACCACTATTTATTGGTGGCAGACATAAAATATCAAAACGGAGATGTACAAGAAAAGAAGACGAAAAGCAAAATATGGCAGGAAGTAATAAAATCGTACTCAGGAAAATAGTACAAATGACATGGCAAAATTACGATGGCAGCATGGGACACATGAATATTGATGAGAACTGGGGAATATTCAAATCCACTTTAATTGAGTCTGCTCGTGTTGTATGTGTTTTACAAGGAAATTATTCGTTAAGAAACTAAGCCGATGACGAAACCACTAAAAATAGGGCATAGGCATCTTGAAAAAGTAGACATCCCAGAATGCATTTTTGCAGACGATATTATAACAGGGAGAGAAAAGAGTTGGAGCTAAATTAAAATGCTTGGAGCAAAGGATTTTAAAAGCAATGGGATAAAAATGAATAAACTAAAAACAAAAGTCATGACCATGCAAACACAAATTGAAATTGAGGTCGTTGAGGAAAGAATAGAACCGGGCAAAAGTTTTGAATATTTGGGAGACCGGAAGACAGGAAATTGTACTATTATTGACTAAAAGAGTGGAGAGGGCCAAAAAAAGTATACCAAGCAATGAGAAAATGCCTTATTGTTTTTGGTTTGAACGCAAAAAGAAAAAAATAGGATACGTGCAGCAGAAATGAGGTATTTATGAAGGGCTCAAGGGATTACTAGAGTCTGGAGTACTGGAAGTAGAAGCAGTAGAATATTACGTAGAGCGTAGACAACTCGGATGGTGGGGTTACTTACAGAGACTGGACCATAATACATCTGCTAAGAGAAGGAGAAATGGCATAACACGGTTTTGAACATCTCACCAAGGAGAGGAAAAACTCGGTTGGAAGTGAAGAATATACCAGCGGACAAAAAGAATTGGATTAATTTTATCCAGAGTTGAAACGAAGCTGGCCTTACACCCTTAGGCGTATTTTGGGGTTTTTTTTGGTTTTTTGGTTTAAATTACACTATGATATTCTTATATTTTCACACTTCAGCCATTTTTTCCCTTAATTTATAAAGAACATGATACATACTACTCGACTCTATCTATTGTAATAAGCAAATGATTTTTTTCAAATATTTACATACCTAAAAATGTTCTTATATATTGTTTACTCTCCGTATTTATAAAGGTCATTATAATGTTGTACTTACCACTCTTTACATAGTCCATAGTGAGATAATATTTAAACAACGCAAGAGCATACCTTATATAATTGTACCGTAAGAATGACAAGCGGCGGACTATAATAAAAGTGAAAATTGAATGAGTCGCAATATTGCACAGAGTAGACATCTCCAATAGAATAAAATTGCTCAATCCGATAGCAATAGGACAGTTCACATATTTTGGTATTTAGCATTATAAATCGGTAATTCTGTGCCTCATCGCTTTTCGTAAAAGTAGTACCTGTAAGTATTATTACCAAAACAAAAATTCGTACACTACTCTATTAACGTGTAAATACCAGTTTGTTGGGTATATATGTAATGTATGTATTTAAATCATTTTCAAGGTAGACCTGTATTTATGTTTAAAGTATAATAAAATACTCCTCTTATTTGGCAAAATGTAAGACGGCGTATAACTTTCCCATCCATTTAATAGTTTCTTTATGTGCATAAGCAATAGCGTACATATAAAAATAAATTAAATTATTTCTATAAACATTCAGAGGTGATGCAGTTATGGAGAATATGCACAATAACATGTTAAAATTATTGAAATAGAAAACACATCCACACATTAAACAGACAAACAGACTAAAAGCGACTCCTTTTTAGGAATGCTAATCATTTTTCCCTGGATAAAATTAGCAACGTTGACAGTCAGGCAAAATTCGCCATGTTTATGGGTCACAACGCGAGAATCACAAGTTCCCGGGTTGTTTTCGTTTTGTGCCTGTAGCTCTATTATTATTGACTTTAGAAAAAAGGAGCCAAGAAAAAAATTTAAGGTAAATATGTGATGAATAAGATAGTCTAACCGAATTTCTTATTCAAGCTATAATTTTTGAGATATGACAAAAAATTGTTTTTTTTAATGGAAACCATAGTATGGCTTCATAAAAAAGGCATTTTTTCAGTGCTTCCAAAGATATACCACTTGACATAATTCTCTTTACAAACAAATAAATTACGGCCATTTTCCTCTTTTAATTCCTAAACTGTTCGCCTCTATGGAAACAATTGATAGGTCCAACGACAATTATTGACAATTGCAAATTACCTAAGTTTCCATTTAGGGTTGATTAAGATTTCGTAAATTAGCAACATGAATTTTTCTAATCAAAGAAAGCGTGATATGATTGAGTTGTTCATTTTGTGTCATAAAAATGCCGTACAAGCTGCACAGCAGTATACACCCTGATGATTACAACAAGCGTATTTTGTACTTTGTTTACTAACATGTGTGAAGTGAAGCAGTTTGAAGTTAAAGTTTCGTAGATGGATGAAATACGATTCATAAACTGCGGCACGTTTAATAAGCATAAGAAACATTTATGCATCCAAGAAAAACCGCATCATGTTGATTATAGGCGATCTCAAGTTAAATTAGGATTTAATGTTTGGTCCAGCGTCAGTGGTTCAATTCTTGGTCCGTACATTTGTGATGGTACATTAACTGGTGATCGTTATCTTCACTTTCTGAATAACCATTTTAATTATGGGGAATTATGGGAAACGATAGAATATCGAAAACTTACGATATAGTAGATGATCTTAGAAACGCTGCATTAGAAGCTTTCGCTATTATTGATGCACGTTCCATTGGAAGACCAACAAATTCAGTTTTAAAAAGACGCAACTTGTGCGTTAATTATAATAGCAGACTTTTTAAATATGTTTGGTTTTAAATTCATTACTTACTTTAATTACGTTGTTTAAGTACTACTTTGGTTGTTTTCTAATTTTCTTTATTGTTTCTTAATTTATGGTTTGTCATTCTCCATTTATTAGTTTCTCAGAAATTACTTTCGTGTCAAATCAAAAATCGGGCTAGCCGTCTTATTCAGCACGTATTTACCTTAAACTTTTTCCTTTTCACCTTATTCTAAAGTCAATAATAATAGAGCTACAGGCACAAAACGAAATAACAAGAAGACATTTTTTGCAGATATCTAATTAGCCGTGCATTTTCTTCAAAAAACAAAAAGGCTTATTCAATTAAACTCGTAGAACTGCAATTCTTTCCCCATTTGATCGTCTCTCATCTCCGAGATCCCCATGCTATGCATATGAAGAAACTCACCCTGTATATAGATCGAATGGCAATTAAGGAATGAACAAGGGGAGCTCTGTTTAAGAGTTGGTCCTTGGAATAGGTAGTGCAAATGCTAGAGAATCTCCGGATGCGAGTCGTGGGACCAGAATATTCACTTTTGATAACAAAAAGTCGCGGTCTAGCTTGTTGTTAGGAAGATGCAGAAGTTGTCAATTGCTAAACACTTAGCTATAATCTATAATCGACGTCTCAATAATTGAAATGCTAAAAATATCGAGATATCAATGAACAACATATATAAAAACAGAAAAAAAAGTAAAAAAACATAACGCAGTAGTAACTGTAATTATTTCTAACCATATATTTATCATTACTGATTTGTAATAACGAAATTGGCGGCATAAAACAAAACGGCATTTATGTTTGTTGTTTGTATTCATATTTGGAAACTATATACATTCTTATCGCCTTTGGACATTATAAACACTTTTACGATGGTGATAACCTATTATTTGCTATAAAATTTAAATGCAAAATCATAATTTTTTCAACAATTATCTAGATAGACGTCAACTATCAGGTCAGGGCTCTGTAATAATGACATTACAAACAAAAAAAACCTATAGAATTAAATAAAGTATTAATAGATAACCCTAAAAAAAGGTGTCAAAGTTTGTGTGCTTAGAATTGCTTTACGTTAGTAGTGTATACCATTTAGGTTGATCAGTTTGTTCAACAAGCAAATAATTTCGAAATATGAAAATATTGCAGTGCAATACGGAAATATATAAAATTACCTACTCACCATTATAAAAGAATTAGTGAATTGGACAATCTTTATTTGTAAACTATGCTGTTTTAATAAAAAAAAATATCGTACGAAAATATTACCTATACGATGTGCAAATATGTTCCAGGTAGATTTTGTGAAAAAAAAGGTATCTCACCAAAGTATTATTCAATGCCGAGTTGTACGTATGTATGTACAGTTAAAGACTGCTAGCAAGAGATTTCAACAGGTAGTTCAAAATCAAATTAGCCAATTAAAATAACCCTAAAACTCCCAAATTAATGGAATTCAAAAATTATTTTAATCACTATGCACTATTGCCTCTACAACCCTGGTTTCTACTTACACCACATCATTTAACTAAGGTATTTGAAATTTTTTTATACGTTATAGGATCACTTATCCTCAATTTATATCTCCTTCTTGAAGATCAATACGGATTTGTTGACAACCGGTTTGCTGTTACTAACCTTGCAAGTATGAATAAATTCTTATCGAGAAGCCTAGATAATAATGAATAAGTTCATTATAGGTATACAGATTTTTCCAAGACAACTGATCATAACCTTCTATTAAATAAGCTCAGCAATTGGGGGTATCTATACTATCAATTAACCTCTTTCTTTTAATCTTACCTGACTGAAAGCAAACAATGTATCATGCATGCGTCATAAATCATCTTCATTTATTATCGAATACCATGTGCTTCAAGGTAATAATCTGCTTCCCTAATTATTTTTGATCTTTATAAATTCATAAATCTTTTTGCAGCCGCCTTATGGCTACATACCAGAATCAACAGCTTTAATAAGTTATAGCTTCAAGGACAACTCAGTTTAAGATGGTGTGTGACAACAATAAATAAACTCTCACCAAACATCTCTAAATCCGGTCTGTTTTGTTCTCTTACGGTCGTAAAGCTAATCATATCCTTAATATTACATCAGAATCAGTTATCATTATATATGTCAAGCCTTTCCGCGTAATTGATCCAATACCAACCTTATATTTTGCTTACGTGCAACGTTTCAAGTCGGAATACCCCTCAATTATATGGAATCTAATTTACAAAGCTTGTTCTCTAATGTTGGAGAATGTTCAACGAAGATCGCTGAAATTCTTATATTGTCTATCCAGCTCAATATTTTAAGGGTAATACTTAACTTAATTTTTCACTTAGAATCACTTGAACTTCGCCGACATTGTAATAATATTAAATTCCCTTATAATATCTTGCGCTCTTATTTGTATGCACTTAAGTTGTTAGGTGAGATTATATTTATTAACCAGGACATTAAAAAGTAAAACTAAAACAAAAAACACCCTTACCACCTTGATGAGTGAAAAGCTGTAGATACGCAGTTTTTTCACTCATCAAGGTGGTAACAGTATTTTTTGTTTTAATTTTACTATCCAAGCCTATTACTTTATAACTGGTCATTGACGTAGACAACATTTTGTTGAGACCATCCTCACATAGGATGCCTAAGTTTCTTTTAACAGTTTGGATAACACTTTGGATATCAACTTTTCCTCATTACCGCTTTTGCTTAATAGATGTAGATGCTCGTCAATCTCTGTTGATATTGTTATTTACATAATATATGTATTAACTGTATAATACAAAGTATGTATCTTATTATAAGTTATGCTGTGGCATTGTTATGTAACTGTTCAGCTATAAACAATTATTATTATCATACTTTCTTAATTGCGTTACTTAATGGTATACTAAATAAGTGTATTATATAAACAGCAATTGCCCCGATTATAATGAATTCCAGATCATCTTTATCGCTAAACGAGTTAACTATCACTCTTAATAATGCCTTGTTATTATACAGGGAGTTAAAATAGATAAGTCACAAACATTGAGAAGGATGGCCCAAAATATGCATAAAAAGTCTTACTGGATAAGTATATGTCCGCAAAAAGACGGTTTCGGGAATACGGAGGATTCCTTTTTGTAACACTAGTGCGTTTTCTTTATTTTCATTGGCAAAAACTTGCATATTTGCACTTAAAGAATTATTTATAAATTTTACTGTAACGTACTAAATAGCCGTTAAAAACACCACATCAACCGTTTACACTGAAGCGTTGTTGGAATCGGCGATTCAGAATTTTCCAGTGACCACCCGTCGTCATTGTGAGAATTATTTACTCCATCCCAGCATCAATTGGATTTTTTCCATCTTGTAGGATTAGTTCATGTGGAGGAATAGTATCTGGAAGCGGATTTCCTGTTTTTTGTCATTCTCAGTCTTAGACATACCGAACTGAAAACAACACGAACAGGTTGATGTGTGTTTGGGTACCTGGGTTAGGCATCTCTGGACGCTGCTCTAGCGTTTGTATACAAAAATTATATCTGCGGATTCTTCCGTTGTAAATGAATACATTTTCGAAACGTAGAATTCTGACACGTGGAAACTTTGACGGAATGCAATTTTTGTGTTTATCTCAGCCAACTTATGATTACAAATTCTTAGAGGCTTACAACTCTGTATACGCCCATGAAAAAGAAACGATAAATAATAGCATTATTCTCTTACGTTGCACCAATCTCCAACAATACGCAAGTTATTCTGTAAAAGAATACGATTTTTTGTGAAATTATACATATATATTTAGATCATCTGGATACGCTTGACGTGGTTGCCCTAGTTCTCTTTTCTACCAAACACAGCTCCCAGATTTTTGGCTTCTTGTGAAAAACTTAGCACTTTGCAATTTTGGTGCTCCACTTTCCTAGTACCATCTCTGTTCTATTTGCGTTGATAGATGGAGCACGTTCTCTACATCAGTTCTCCTTTGATTTGAGAACACTACATAAGGTTACACCATCTATGAGAACGGTAATATCGTCCGCGTATGCAATTCCGTGGAAATTAACACCCCAAGGTTCACAGAAGTGGTGACAAAACACCTGCTTGGGGACAGCTTCGGTCCGCAAACCCTCTAATCCTCGTATCTTCCATACCAACCTCTATTGCTCTCTGCACTGACATGGGACGCATCCAGGCCACCAAGGTTGGCGCAAACCGAGACGCTTTATGAAACCCAGATTTTATAGGCGTTACATGTAAAGTAATTCTTTTTCGTTACAATAATACGAAATTCCGTAAAGATTGCAAGGACTGTGGGGCAGCACAATAAGCACACTGCTTGGATTACCCCTCCCGCACAAAGTATTAATTAATTCGGAACGAGACGTGTTTCGGGAATACGTTGATTCCCATTATCAAGTCGAATAACCAATTGAAGTCGGTTTGCGCGGGAGGAGTAATTCGAACAGTGTGTTTATTGTGATGCCCCACAGTACCTGCAATCTTTAGTAATATGCAAATATTTATTAATACGGTTTTAAAATTATAATTGGATCACACCAATGGGTAAAATTTAGGGGGGAGGTTAGTACAAGCGTGTATGAAATAACGAACTAATACGTTTTCTAAATGTTGGATTTCCCGAATTAATTAATACTTTGTGCGGGAGGAGTAATCCGAACAGTGTGTTTACAATGCGAAATTCATTGAATATGCTGGAACTCTAAAGGTGTTTATCTAAACATTTTATTTGTTTAAATATATTATAAAAATTCAAGGAATATATGTAAGTTGAATAGTTGTATTT
The DNA here is from genome assembly GCA_031763485.1 of Osmoderma eremita. Classification (NCBI taxonomy): domain Eukaryota; kingdom Metazoa; phylum Arthropoda; class Insecta; order Coleoptera; family Scarabaeidae; genus Osmoderma; species Osmoderma eremita. The sequence continues at coordinate 2,801 of JARFOC010094731.1, read as the reverse complement.
GTTACACCTAATTGTGAGCATCGGTAACAAAAGATGTGTGAAATGAATCTTTTCACAGAATGTGAAAATAAATATCCTTTACAGCGATTTTTTTTTGTAAAGACACATTTTATTGTTTCCTTTATCTCTATGTTTCTTTTCTCATCATGCTACTTTTAATTAAATTCTTAATCTACCCAATTTCCATTATGGTTTATTCTATTGATGCGTTTCTTTTTATTTTAGAAGTTAAAATCAAAAATTTTTCATGTAAAAGCAAAGCAAGTATTCATCATAAGTAGACGCACAATTTCCAGCGGATTCGAAAGAGACGCTCGAACAGCAGCAAACATGTAACGGTGTAAGTCCGCCCAGCGATCCATAATCACACACGTATTTCGCTGGATGTTGATCGTTTGTCTGTCCGAATAGAATGGACGTACAGCCACATGAGAAGTCAAGAACACAAATATCCAAAATATGGTCAAAGGTTTAAGGACGGATTTGTGTTAGATTTAATTTGTATGTTGACCGCTACCATTTAAGAGTGAATAAGGAACCGTTTCGTGAGTGTTGAATAAAATATAATCCAGAGTACGGACTGCACGCCTATGTTCGAGTTTGTGCCCTCTAATCATAAGTTCAAACTTTATTATTTATTTTTTTAATAATATTCTTCTTTCTTTTAAAATGCAGTGGAAATTGAAATAAGGGACTGTTTTGAAAATTAAATCCATACCTTTTATGGCTTTTATGTAGCTTATACAATATAATTCTATTTATTATATCGTTAGTTTCTGGACGTAACAATGTGTTTATCGATAGAACTTACTATACAAGAAGTACATAAATGTGTTAAACAGTAAACTTAGGGTAACAGACCTACAATTTTCTTGGTTTCATTTTTACGGGAAGACCGTTGGTAGACTTCAATACAAACTCACTAGTTAGTTTAAGTTTATGCGGTGGATCAACGGGCTCCAATACGAAATTACGAATTACTTTTGTAATAATGGATTTCATCCATAGCATGGCCATTGTTTTACCTATTGGAAGTAATTTCTTATGAAATACTGAAACGTATGCGTTAACAAAGGAACGTACCGATACAATCTCTAGGACCTTTGGTGAATGGAATGAAAGTGTACGACTGGATTTTATCCGAATTCTCTGGTAAAAATCGGTCGGAATCAAAAACATTGGGATTCGGATAATATTCTTCGTTGTGATGTACGGCAAATATTGCTACCGATACTTCTGTTCCTTTCGGTATTGTAATGCCATCTAAAAATATATATGTGTAAGAGTTAAGTAGTTTTGGAAAAATAAATTACTTGAAATGTTTCTTGATAATCCATCGAAAACGTTAAATTTTTAGGAATACACTGTGCTAGTTGAATGATAAATAAATAAATGTTTGATTGTCTAACAAAAAATATCAATTACAGGACAATATTGAATGTACTTATCTATGGTCTATTTTAGAAATCCGAGGAGTGAGTTAGTAATCCCCCATTACAATAGGAAATGTCTGTTTTCTTTAAATTCGAACATGCCTTGACGGTAGTTTGTTGGTGAATTTGTGCAAGCAGCTATAAATGAGATTATGAGCTGTTAATATATGGCGGCCGCATTGTAATGTATTATTGTTTATCGCAATGCGGGCTCAAAAATATTAAATTTAATTGAAGTAAATTCACTCCTCCGAATAAAGAAAAACAGTGTTTTCACTTGAATAAATGTGTGAACCTCATACAAACTTAATAAAAATAATTACAGATGTGTATATAATTAACAAAAAAGTCACCAGCAACCAGAACTTAAAAAAATACTGCCCCTCAACGAAATATTTCCACTATCAATCTATCTGCATTTGCACACATAACATGTAACGATGCCTTCCTTAATATGTTGGTTCTTGGGGTGGCCAACTTACACGTTGAAGTAAATCTAACTGAATTGCTAGGGACATGAAAACTAACATTTATCAATAATTCTTCACATGCTTTTTTTCAAGAATCCTCTATGCATAGCAGTCTCTTTTCGAAAACAAAATCGTAGTGATCTCTTTCGAAGCGATTATCCTGCCTCGATAATAAGCAACGATGACTGGCGATGACGTTTAGGGTGGGCAGTAGCGATAGTAGTGCTTCGTGCGACATCGTATAGCTTCAGTGCTCTTAGGGAGACGGCACAATCACACGAATTAGAACTATTTTAGAAACTCGCCAACTGCGCCAGCCAATAAGCATCAAGTTTGAAGGATAGTTATTTCATAAATCATCACTGCACTCGTTCTAGCATTCCCGAGCTTACTCACCACAAATGCATAATATAAAATGCTTCAGAGATTAATGCTATCCAGGGCGTCTGAATAATATAGAATCGAATCAAACGCAACACTAAAATCTCTAGTTCAAGAAATAGACTAAAGAGGTTGTTTGTCCATCATAATCATGCGTCTGGTACTGGATGTCATCTGCCTGGTTCGATAAATCCTCCCTTCTACTACGGCCCTAGCTCCTATTGTAGACCGGATTGCATCCTAAAGTTCATTAAACAAGTTCAGGCCCTTAAGGTAGCTCAGAATCTTGTTCAGCGAAATGTTCTTCAGGTCAACTAGGGAATACACAAAATAAAAATTCTAAAAATTACTTGTGCCACCACTCTGGCAAGAAGGTAATATCACCATGATATTATGTGCATATATAATCATTAATGATGAAAATGTAAATATATACGCACATAATAATAATAATAATAATAATAATACACATTTATTACCCAACAGGCTGTTGCCCAATTACAGGATAATACATAAT
>JARFOC010094710.1:0-13146 GCA_031763485.1 Osmoderma eremita | reverse complement strand
TTTGCCCAAGTCTGAAGCAAAACCTGATAGCACATCGTTGCTCGAAATTAATGTCTTTCATTTGTAGAACGCACTACTGAAGCCTAGTTCACGGCAAAACGACAACGGACAACCAAACGACTTGATCGAGCGCAAACTTGCACTGAACGCGTATTACAATGTCCACGTGTCACCCCTCCGTGTTCCGCGCTTACCGTGTTGCCATATCAAGCGCTACGTTGTCAGTCTGATTACTTAATCTACACACCACGTACATATGTAGGTACTCAGCCCAGTTTGCCATACATGTCCGAGCTCGCTAAGCTGTTTTTCAATTTTACTAATTATCCCTTGGGATTTTTATAAATATGGAGAAAAATTGAGATAATTAATTTATTCCATTTGGCTATTTGGAGAATTTATTATATTCCCCACCTAACATTAGAGAGAATTCAACTACCATTCGCGATTATTTGACATTTAATCCACTACGTTTGGTATTTGACAGTTTCGCTTCACATTTTTTGACGTTTGAAATTTGAATTCAAAAACTAAGTAACTAACTAACTTGCACTACTTTATACATTAGAGCTAATCAAAATTTACTTATGAGTTTTATCTTTTTCCTTTAAATATTTCATTTACAAATTGCATCTGAATTTTCCAAAAAGAATTATTTCTGTTTTATTACTTCCATTTCCATGCACGCTACTGTTTCCGTCTAATTCAGACCGTCTTTTGTATCACTCTGAGCATTTTACGAAAATTATACTGTATGTCAGAGAAGCCGTTGACTAAAATTTTAAATATTCTGGAAATGAAAATTGGTGACTTGATATCATAACTCGATTGATTTCATAACAGATCGTGAGACATTTAAAATCGCCCCATAAATAAAGGCGTTACGGACCCGTCTTCTTTTATAAGACACCCTGCATATATATTAGCTATTGGTTTTGTTCACTTTTTGGAAAAAAATATTTTCAATTCTTCGTTCTGTCGAAGGTGTGAAATTTCATTTCACAATTTAAACGAAATCGTACCAAGTATGTGTCGGTAAAAATTTATTGTATGAGTAATGTTTTTTATGAATATTTCATTCAGAATTATATTTGGACATTTTGCAAATTTTTTTTTAAATTATTACCGCCGCCACTGTCTGTCATATTAAAAATAAAACTGCCTTTTTTACCACATAACATTTTTTTAAATAATATGTCAGAAGTCAACCATTAATTTTGTTCGATTTATCAAATAATTTTTTTCATTCCTTCATTCTGTAGAAACTATTTAAATTTTATTTGAATTTAATGGCGATCGTATAAAATATGTATATTAATCATGATTCAATATGCACTTATAAGTTTTATATATTTTTCAAATCTTACTTAAAAATCACATTAAAATTTTACAAAAAAAACCTTTTATTATTATCATTTTCACGCACGCCACTGTTTCTGTCAAATTGAAATTCAATCTTTTCTATAGGTTAAAACCCTTTTGAAAAATTATATTAAATATCTCATCTACATCTCTGTAATACGTATCAAATTTTATTTACCTGTCCTTGAATTAGATTAAAATTAGAGTCGTGTTCCGCATTGGCCCCCACCAATTTGCAAAACAATTCGGGTCCTTCCGTATCTTCTCCGCAGGTCGCTGAAGCGTAGATCTTCCTGCCCTCGGCCAGGTTGAAATACGGAGGTGTCAAAATCTCGCCGCTAATACTATCGATGGAAAAAATCGCACCACACAAGACGAGCCACCACTGGGCGGCTCTCGTAAGAGGCCGGACGCGTCTGTCGCGACCCAACATCTTCACGATACTAACTGAAGAGTGGCTGTGGTAGAAACGAACAGCCCTACAATTGTTGGGACATATGTCAACATGTGTTTCAGCTACTTCAGTTTCTGATGCGAAATTTCGGAGAAGCGTTAGAGACGATATAATTGGGTATAATAGTCTAACATGGGCCGGAGAAATGATAAGGGTTATCAGACTTATCGCTTATTCTTATAGTGTCACTGGGAGAAGAGAGCAACAACCTCTGTCCGCTTTTGATAGATCGAATATTTTAAAGCGAACGTTCTTATTGATATGTTGCAGCCACTCACAGATTTCGTGAAATCGTCTTAATACCCTTTTCATATGGACATTTGCAATTGGGTTACCTCGGTAGGATAGAACATTCTTCGTTAACCCACGCCAATGTTTAAAATCCCATCAATTGTTTAAGAAATAAAATAAAATGTATACGGGTGGTTGAACAAAAGCAAGCGCTGCCTCGACCTAATTTCCATCAAAACCTAGAAAAATTGTACGATGTGGCTGTTGTCCTTCTGGATGGAATGATAAATATCTTGTACTCGCAATTATTGTATTTCGGTTCGACGAATAAAAAATACTTAACAAATCTCGTTTCTTTTCGTTGGTGTGTGAAATTTTTCTATTATTAATGAACGATAATTGAAATGTGTGACAGTTTTAAATTTCACCTTACTTAACCTTAAAATGTATTATTCTTCGCCAATTAAAGCATATCAAAAACTTTTGTCAACACAGTTCAATAAATAAAATGATTACAAAAATATGGGAAGAAGCTTGGAAAAACTAAGAAATGCTTTCAATGAATGTCAAGAGTTTGCAAACATTGAACCTCATAATTTACTAAAAACCAAACAAAATAGGTTTGTTGTCGGGCTCTTGTTCGTTAAAATTCGTTTAATAGACAAATGGGCTGCTTTGATATTACATTTTACAGCAGCACTAGAAGAGCAAGCAATTCGGCATTTGACATTCCGGCCATTTTAAATGCCTTGAATAACAAATCTTAAGTTATATTTTTATTTTGTCATATACTTTGACAATTACGAATAGAGTTGCTCACTTGCGCCAACGAGCACTGGCGGAGATGCGATACAACCTTCAGTACAACTGCGAATCTCAACAGCAGAAATGTCCAACCTAAATTATGATGGCGTTAAAATTCAATGTGTAGTTCATAATATCCCTTTAATGTATTGGTCCAAAATGGATTGTCAACGTCACGTAAACAGCAACCTTCAAAAAAAGTCGCATACGACACTATGAAACAATTTAATGTATGTGTTACCTTTATTGTACCTTTATGTAATTTACCGTTTCATTTACTAGACAACGAAGCATAAGTCTTCGTTTGGAATAGATATTCGGACTGCGAATTATCAAGATCTGTTCCATCTGCTAGTGAAAATCGTGAAAAAAGAATTAAATCGGAGTTGAAAGATAAAAAAAACTATTAATAATTATTGATACATGATTAGTATCAGACGCGTTGCAGAGGTTAATATTAACCATACATTGCATTTTAAAAACATCGCCTGTTTTGCCATTGGTCCTTTTAAATCCTGCAGAATAAATTAATAAAAATGAACTGAGTATAAATGCAAATGTTCTATACGTATATAGGCTGATATATGTTTCACACCGACACTTTGCTATTACACATTTTAAAAATATCGTCTTTTTTTCTATTGTTTTTAAAATAGTAGTGTATATTAATAAAAAAATTAATCAAATTAGATAAAAATGTTTTTAAATCGGCCTGTATACATTTTACACGACCACTTCGTATTATATATCTCAAAAACATCATCTTTTTGGTATTACTATACTTTTTTTAATTTAGGATAAACAAATTGACTGAGTATAGATGCGAATGCTTTTATATATAAACTGATACATGGTACACACTAACACTTAGTTATTACACATTTTAAAAACATTGCCTCTTGCTATGATTGCAATTTTTAAAATATATAGTGTAATTTATTGAAAAAAAATATGGGAATTCAGATGTAAATGTTTTTAGATCAGCCTATATACCTTTTACGCCACCAACACATTTTAAAAACACGGCCTATTTTCTATTACCTTTTGAAATAGTAGTGTACATCAATAAAAACATTAACTGAATTCAGGCAAAAATGTTTTTAAATTGGCTGGTATACGTTTTACACCATCATTTTGTATTATATATTTTAAAAACATCGCCTTTTTGGTATTATTATTATTTTTTAATATGTAGTGTACATCGATAAACAAATTAACTGATTATAGATGCTGAATTTATCGCAACACTGTCACTGAAGTAATTTTATTTGTTGCTTTCCTTGATTCGCAATATATTGAACATAATAATTTCATTACCTTATCAGTTTATTTGTCATCCGTCGTTTTCCTTATCTTTCTGGTATTTGGTGTATGAAAACTGTTATTTTTGGAACTAGTTTCCCAATAAATTGTCACTTTAATACAAAAAAAATAGTGCTACGCCACTGGTTTCTTTCTATAATTCAGAACTTTAATCACTTGATTTTTTGAAATTATCGTTGGCTATGTATTACTACATTATTTATTCGCGAAGATGTATCGCATTAAACATGCAATGTATTGCTGCAAGTCAAATCACTTTAATAAATGAAAACACTTGAATTTATAAATAACATTCCATTCGTGTTTATTGTTGTAAAAAAAAAACATCTGAACAATTCGCATTTGAATAATATATACATACAGATATGAGTAAGTAACATAAAAGCAATAAATTAGAATACAACTACGTATTTGTACAGAGGTAACCCGAAGTACCACCACATCATCTTTAATTTTTTGGTTGGTTTTTATTGCAATATAGGTATAGGTAATATTTATTCCTCTTTGGACTTGTGTACGTATTTGTAGTAATAAGCGGCCCACATTATGGAAGTGCTAAGGACCGTACCAACCGTAAAATTTAATAGCAAAGAGACATCACCGGAATCGACTAAAATCGTGAATATCCGAGCTAAAAAATACGCAATTTTAACCAATATCTTAATAATTTAATCGAAATCAACGTATAAGATAGTGCCCCGTTAACAATATGAATGGAAAAAAAATATATAATTTTTAATAATTTAAAACAAGGGCGAAATCAAATTCTTAATGGAGCACTAATTGAGACGTACAAGCATTTGTTGCGGCCGATATGAACCACGTCAATAGACTGACAGATTCGGCATTTTTCAAACGTATTATTTCAAGTAATTGGACCACTTTGGATGAAGCACTTATGGGGGTGCACAACGGCTGAAATGTTATAAAAAATCGATTCTATTTCATTAAAAAAAAAGGGTAACATGCCGACGAAGCAAATGCATACATAACCTTTAAAAAATCATCATTATTAGACCAGCACACACATTAAAAAGAGGACATTATAGGCAATTTCAGCAAAATAGTTAAAGATAAGAGAAGACTTCGAAATTTTACTTGATTTTAAACAGTTTTAATTTTCCACATTTCAAACTTCAACACTAACAGGCAACCAGTAAGACACATTGTACAGCTAAGCAAATATTAAAAGCTAGACAACCAACCATGCATATATAGCAAATTATTTTTTTTAAACCCCACAAAAATAAATGAGATATATATTTAACCCCTAAAATTATTAAACTCCTATATACACAACTCAAAAATATAAAAAATAATTAAAATATAACCTTGGCATTGCACTTTTACAAGTTCTTGCCAGGTAAGCAATTTTAAGCAACGATCAGCAGTAACACATGCAATAAGCACAAATCCATCAGAAAGTATCAACTAGAAACCGTTATAAAAGTAACTACATCCTTACCACAAGGAATGATAATACTTCTCTAGGTATAACGCCGGTCAAGAAACTTGCGGCTATCATAAAGTATATTTGAGCTAAAAGAAAACTGTAGATGTTTACGTATCCCTTATAGACCACTACGATAGAAATTAACATTAGTTCCTGTATTAATATAATCGGATATTCCATATACGTCAAGAGGGCGTAACCACTTCTAAAGTTATACGAGAAAGTAATGGTGTAACTACAACAATAGTCGAGACTAAGAAATTTACACCGAGACAGAAATAATACACAATACGCGTCTATGCATAACGAATGTTATATGAAAAAGCACCTACCTTCCCAATTCCATTAATAATCCCATTAGATTGATACCTCTTGCGTGCTTCAGCTTCAGCAGAGTTACGATCTGCGGCACCTTTAGTACGAGGCAAGTGGCTATGGTTATGACGCTCAGCAAGTTGGCGAAACCCTCAACGAAAGTCGAACTCTCCCTAGCCAAACCCATTTTGCCCGAATTTTATTTACGAAAAAATGTAGTTCAAAATGATTCGTGCATGCTTGCTTTACCGGTTCGTTCACAATATTTTGATCCCATTGGTTCCGAGATAATGCACTAATCTCCCAAAATTCTAAAGTTCAAAAGGTCCCATAGAGATAAGGTTTTACTTGTCCTATTAATTAAATGTCCTAACAAAGTAAAAGATAAGAAATCTTAAGTGGAAATAATAATTATAGTGCCTTTATTTATTAAGTTTGAAGTACAGCATAAGACTTGAAGTATATGCTGTTAAACATAACGAAAGGCAAACATTCCGGCGTTTTTTTGTTATCAACCGTATTCCTCTATCGGTTTTAACTATTAGAGCCCTGAGGGGGAAGGGGGGAGGTGCGCTAGTATACCTTTGGTGTAAACCAGGAATTATCTAATAGAGGGCTCTGAGTGTAAAATTCTAAACGTCTGCATAGAATATTTTAAATTTTATTATAATTCCTTTTGTTGGTAGTTGTTTTTTTGGTTTTTAATTGTTTAATCACTATCGTTATTTTCATTATTATTGTGTATTTCCTCTGTAAATATTGACGTGTCCCGAATTAATTAGTATTTTGTTAACGCACGTCGAGCTAAAAATGCTGCATCACCAAGTACCTAGGTACCTAGACTACACTTTTTAGTATAATGAGATTCCTAATGCCTATGTTTATTTTTATCCAGGCCATCTAGGTTAAGTCGCTTTTGAAGTAACTAAAAATGTAAACAAATCTCCTAACGGGATTTTGAATTTAGAAATATTTAAGAGGTAAAATTTCTTTTAGTTAATAATGAAGTTATTTTTAATAACTATTGAAGTTATATTGGGGTTGTAGCAACAATTGTTAGAAGTAATTTCACTATTTACTCTCAGATACAAAATTAGGAAAAACAAAAGATATCTAATAAAAATACTATTATATGAAATAGTAATTGTTCAATTATTTGTTGCTACTACTGATGATGTGTTCTTGTAGTGAATATTTCATTTCCATTTCTGTCTCAACAGTCGACAGTATGTAGTATCATTATTATAATATTACATATATATTTTTACATTACATATTTTTTACATATATTACATATCTTTATTTCAAGTAACCGTATCCTATTATTTTATAACAAACATATTTGTACACAATTCATGAATCGGATACATTTTTTATCCCGGTTTCGTATTGCAATAAATAAATTTTTGATTTTTTCTTTCTAACATTCAATTTATGTCAAGGTATTCTAAATTAGGATTGGCCGCTTTAAATCCCTTGCTTTCAAATCGTTCCCCTTTCATATTCCCCTATTTTGCCAAAAAGAAAACCGTGGCGAGAAAATATTTTCCCACTTTTATATCCTAATACATATTAAGTAGTAAAAGTTAAAAAAACCGAAAAGATCTCCCGACTTTCTAATGTAAATGAATTCAAACGGAGTGATGACAACCTTCATCGCGCCTATTTTGTTTAAAATAGTTTCCACAAGCGACCAACTACGAACTGTTTATATTAGGTCGCGAAAAAAATGTATCTGGCGCTCTCAATGTGTTTAGCGTTTACAGTTTAACAACCCAATTACTTAAGGACGTTTCCTGAAAAATTCGTAGGCTCCGGCGTAATATCATGTAATGTAAACGGTAAAGTGAGTCATAATTTAAAAATATCGTCAAAGAGTTAGGGCAGATACACACGAGCGACTTTACCGTTGCTACTCTAAATGTCTTTTGAAGCAATTTGAAAAATGTATACAATACAATTCTATTTACCATCAACTACACACTGATCAATCCCAACTATCTGAGGTTGGCTACACCCTGTTTGTAATCTATGATTTCGTTATTCGTCATTTGTATTTACTGGCATTATTATTATTTTTGGTTCGTTCCGGTATTCAAGTAAATATGAACTAATACAGTACGTGACAGTACGTAACCAATCTAGAGATCCTTCTAATGCCAACCTCAGAAAGTTGAGATTGATCGTTGCGTATATGTACGTGAACTACGCGCGAGGCCCCATGTATGTCAGCTATCTTTTTTCGTTATCCAATCATAAGCATCAATATAATCAATTACATTTATTAAGGTATTAAGATTAGCAGGATTTATTTCAAATTTGTGAAAATTATTTCAAAAAAGACGTAGGTAGAACCTAAATAACAATATTTAATGAGAGCATTTCAAAGTTTTAGCCTTGTATATGTATACAAGGGTTTTAGGTACTTTGCGGTAACCATAACCTTTTTTTAAAATCTCTGAAGTATTGAAATCTGCCCGTGAAAGTATGTGTGATAAGGGCAAACAGCTACCTATCTTATCCATGCAGGTAAATGACATGTGAAGCACCACTTCAGGGAGTGATTTCCTTTAAAATATAACAATTCAAAGATAACGGAGAATATAACATAGGACGCAAAGCTATAACATGTTCAACTCTATTTCACTTTTCATATTTATAAGTTGTGTGCATTTATAAACTTAAGAGAAGTTAAAAATAAGGTTTTAATATATTCTAGTAACAAAAATTGTGTTTTTATTACTTTAAAATGTTATTTTTGTGCTGAAAAAATACATACTGCGGGAATATGTTATAATATAAATTGTACCACAATAATAGGTTTCCAATATACATTTATTTATTAATATTCTAACAATACACAGGAGTACATTACAAGCACGACCAACCTTGGTTCTCCATTCTTGTCTTTCCCCTGTGGCAGCGACATCTATATTTTAATATCTTAAACCTATTACAGAATATGAATGAAAAGCAGCTAGTGGACTGTATAACTTGATTTGTAGAAAAGAACATATTAATTTCTACAAATACTCTTGTAACTAACTCCACTCTTCTTTATAAAAATACGAAGATTGTTTCCTAATATTATCCATAATTATTTTTTATAATTTATAAATTCTAATTAACATTTATAGTTTCTTCATATTTTAAATGTCACTTTTTAAACGGCTGGGCGCCGCGAAAGCGTTCATGTGCGCCCGGCCTCTTACGAACGGAATACGACTCCGACCGATGTCTTCCACAGTTTGTTTGAATAAATTATGGAAGTTGAGCGATTTCGCGTTCGGGAGCCGGGAGGAATTTTCGCCATGCAAATGAATGAAGAAAACCCCGCTGTGCCTGATCGCCTCTCGCTTCTTTAACGTCGCAACGTACGAAACGTTAATTTGTGTTCGACCTTGCGTACGCGATTAGATAAAGGCAGGTGTTATTACCTGAAACGGCGTTCAGTGAGGTTTTGAGGTTAGTTCCAGTGCCCCGAGCGTTCGCCTTTTCCGCGAAGATATTTTCGCCAGCAAGGTGCATTTAAAGCGAATTGAAAGTTGCGCGTGTGCGTGTATGAAAATTCAAATTTAAATCGTTCCTGGATATGTTGTTTGTTGTTATTTAATAGTGATGGGGATTAATAGGATTGGATCGAAGGTAGCGGTGGATTTTGTTTGTTTTGACGGTTGACTGAATCTAAAAATATTTTTTCATTCCCGATTCCTATTAATAATGTCACGCATTATAGGCCGGTGTTAAATAAAGAAATATTCAAAATGCCCAACGCCACAAAAACAACGAAGGAATTTTTGTTATCTTATAGTCACGAGTACTTTTTTTACATGTTAATGCTCAATTGTAGCCGATCTTAAAACGCCGGTCCGTTTATCGCACGGGCCAGTTTTGTTTGTATTTAGACACCAACGAATTTTCTTTTCGTTTTTCCATTTCGTTTTCGACGGCACATGCTGCACAGAACACGGAACTAAATTTAAAATTCGATTAACGTTCTTCTAATACATCAAGACAAGAAACAACGACGTGTAGGCATATTGTAAAGATTCTGTTCTTTTCCGGTTTAAATTCCTGCTCTAGAGGCATAAAATGGATAAACAAATCAGGGAGCTGATAGGAAAGTGCGAGGACGAGGGTAAGTGGAAACCTTTAACCCCTAATTAACGCCATAGCACAGATTAGAAGTGTCATTGTATTAGATGTTCCTGCACCGGTACTCGGCATGGTTATAAAGGATATTTTTGTGTCTTGCGACACGGAGAATGAGGGATTAGTGCCCGTAAACAAACTCGTCGACTTCATCATACCCTTCCTACAAGGAAATATGTAAGTAGATGAATGTAATGTGTTAATTTTAAAGTTAAATATTGCGAGTAGGTTGTGACAGTGTTATTTCAACTTATGAATGAATTAGCGCACGAGGCTAAAGGCATTTTTTTTATATCTTTAGCACGCTCTAAGCTTTTGCGACACACCTCCGCGGTACTGACCCCAAAAACTTTCAACTTTCGTGTTGTGTAATAATAATCATAATAACAAGAATGGATAAATTATCCATGTCCAAAAATAGTTTAAGTAAAGCGTTTTCGCTCCGTGAAGACTTTTGAATATAAATTAGTCAATTATGATGTACCAAACAGTGTGGTAAAAAATTAGTCATCGGAAATTGTTGAGTCTGCTTTTGATTATGTATGACTCGACTCTATCGGTTAAGGAATTTTTATCGTATTCATCGCGGTTAAAATGGGATAATTAAAAATTTTAATGATATAATGTTTTCTCTTACTTAGCTTGTATGACGAGAAAAAATGAGTGTGATTTTGAAGCAAATTCTGTTGTAAGATACATGTCGAGGTTTTTTCGATAGACTTTTTTGGAAAGTAATTATTCCTTATATGGAATAAACTAAATAAAATTAGTATTTAAAAGATGCCAGTTTATATTTGTGATTTAGATTAGAAAACAAAACATGTTAGATGTCACATCTGTATATGAAAGTCCAATCAGAATCCTGGATATTAAAACAGTTCTTGTCATTCAATAACTTGATGGAAATAAAGAGAGAAATAGTTTGTTTTACTCTTAAAAAATAAAAGAAAGATATTGTGAAAGCTTACCCATCGGATTATACATATATAGATGTTGAATAGATGAAAGAAAATCATTTAATTGATTGAATCTTTCTAAACAGTGTCGGCTTTATCTACTCACAAAACTCTTTCATTCAGTGTTCCTTGAAAGAAAACCATTCATTAAATACTGTAGGCTTTCCAGCTGTTTTTATTTTTTTAGTTCTAACAAAAAATATTAGATCTGTATATGTATATTTAGTAATATTATGTGTTAATTAATGTAGGACATAAAAATAATCTTCAAGAGCAATTGACTCAACCAAGATTTTTGACGTATGGCAAAATTGACATTTAAGTTGACTTTTCTTTTGATCGAACTTGTAATTTTTTGTTGTTGAAATACTGCAAAATTCTAAACGTTTTGTTGTTAAAGAAAAATGTTAAAGATTTATTAGAGACATACCACATTCACCTTTGGAAAATACTAATACGAATTCTGGACTTGGCTGAAAATAATTTAAATGTCACCCTTAAGATTTTTTACCTTACATACGATACCCTGGCGCTAGAATCGTTCACGGTCGCTACGTTTCTCATCTTTACCTCTGTATCTTTGCGTATTGCCATTTAATAGGTAACATATGCTGAAAGGTGATGAAACTAGTGTTTATAAAATCTCTTAACAATATTTGGATGATTTATTTTTTCACTAATTTTAAAATGAATGAGAGTGAGGATGAAGTGTGTGCGTAATGTCCGTACTGCGATTGTATTCCTACGACGAGTAGTTAGAAACATATAACATGGGTTCAACATCATAATCTGCGTCTGTAACAGAATTGCAAAATTATAAGATGACGGCACCTACGAGGGTTTAATGTTCGTTTTCCGTTGCACTTTTTAGGTTAGGTTTCAATCATACACGATACCAGAAAATAAGAAACCGTTCGAAAAGCGCATTAATGAGGTTCTCGGTTGGTTACTAACCTAACTCGGTTAAACCGCATTTTTTTTTAATATGTACAAAATTTATCTTTTATTTGTCTTAAGTTTTTACATTGTTCCACCTTTTAAGATTTTTCAGTTTTTGAAGCTTTTGCTGGGGTAATCTGACGTGAAACCTTCATCTTGAGAGAGAATTGTTATTTTGTTTCGTTCGACATTTAATTGTCTTCACTTACCTACGTAACAATATAGTGTTTGCACTACGAAACATATTTTCTACCGAACATGGCCGGAACATCTGGTATACGTATTTAAATAATAAGGCATATTATTGTTAGAAAAATTGTTTTGTAAACGTACTATAGTACAAAATTTATGCTAAAAATGAATTGTAGATTAGAAGCCAAGGTCTTATACCGCCGCCAATATAGCGTCATGTACATACTGGGCTGGAAAATCATCATCTGTTAATACCGATTCTTTAGGTTTGTTTATCGGTCTTACTCCACCTGCTATGAGTAAAAAGAGTAACGTTGATGCGTTTATCTGTCTCAGATCTCTACTCCAACTGTGTTTACTTTACTTGCACTGCATCCAGTATAAAGCAGGAGTAAAGGAACTATTATGTTTTTTGGTTAAAACGATCAAAACAATAGAAACACCTTTGGATAACATAACCTAAAAAGTATTTGTCTGAAGTTAAATCCATGTTAAGCACATAGAGCCGGTATTTTCAATGTGCGTTGTGGTGCGTCGGCTAGGTTAGTTGTCAAGTTACAGTTGCCTACGAAAATATCCGGCCACCGTGCAATTTATCGAAACTGACAGAATAATAAGAAACAATCAATGTGATTAATACTCTATAAGCTGACAAATTGAAAATAATAAAAACAGCAGTAACGGAAAATAGGCATTCTAACAAGCACACAGAGAAGTATCCGGCCACTAACTATAAGCATCAAAATAGTAACATAAAAACTTTTCAGGAAATAAATATTTAATGAGATAACCTCTGGAGTTTATAATGGCTCTCATGCTGTTGAACATTGATTTGACTAACTTAGTTGTTACACTAGGGCTTATCCCTTCTCATTCTTCCTTTTGCTAAGGGCCGATTTCGTAATCAAATTTAATCCTACATTAAATTTTAATGCCAGCATTAACTAGAAGTCCGATTTCATAAT
>JARFOC010094699.1:0-13147 GCA_031763485.1 Osmoderma eremita | reverse complement strand
TTGTAACCGCCTGTGTTGAAGCGAGGAGACAGATTTCGGGGAATTACCGATATTCTAGAAATACATTGTCCGCTTAAAAGGAAATAGGACCGCCAAAACTGCTATTATCATGTGTCCGTGTCCGGTTAATAGAGAGTCCGCTTAAAAGAACACATTTTGATATGTGAATCACACTATTTTTTTCGGTCTCCGATAGTCTATCCGCTTATGGGGGGTGTCCTCTTATAAGAGGTGTCCGCTAAGAAAGAGTACACTGTACTTCCTTAAAAACTTGAACTGTACTATATGCATATTTTTTTCGTGACAAATATTTCACATTCTAATGCTTCATCTAATATATACATTAGATTATATCCCCCTTAACGTTGTGAAATTGTCGTTCTATAAATTAATTTCAAACAAGACGTATTGCGATAAAAAGATAGAAGCACATAGCAACACAGGAAGCAGAGAGGGCGGCATATTTCCCAACTTTCCACTCCCCTATCTGCTACGGTTTGCTCTTCTGGGGAACGTCTTCAGAAACGCTCAGAAAAGGGCAATTAGATTACTGTGCGATCTTGAATATACAGACGGTTGCAAAACACATTTCAGCAAAAAAAGATACCTCCCTTATTATATGCGTATATCTAGGGTGCTGTTAACGAAAATAAACATACTCTTCTACAAAATGGAGATGCCCACGATTATTCCACCCTTATCGTCCCAGCGAATGATTTCTTCTCAGAAAGCAATTAACTGGGAAATTAACTGGGGAACGAAATTGTATAATGGCTTACCGGTAACAAAAACCTACCGGTAAACAAGTTCAAACCCAAAGTCAACGCAATGTTGGTGAGCATAAAACTTCATTTTATATAACTATATAAAATCAAAGAGTTCCTAGTCAGTTAAAGTGTATATATATGTTTCGTTTGTTCAATTTTTTCATTATATGTTTGTTGTATTTTTTTATATTTTCAGTATAGACTTGTTTATTTATTTTATTTTTATATGTATTCACTTTCCTTTTTATTGATTTATTGACTGTTGTGACCTTTACATACAACATAATATTCCATGATAGTTTTCTGTAATGGCATTATTACAAATATACTGCTGTTATTATTATTATTTTCTAATAAATAAACATAAAGATTTTGTTTTGTCTGGAACGCGATAAATATTGTTTTATCATATTTTATTAAATATTCGAAATTGTTAAAACACTTAACGTGTATTTCATTTTGAGAAGATAAAAGTCACAAGACATTTATTAACATGGTCATAGGCATAGCCTGTGCAGCAAAGAAGAGATACTGAGGTAATGGTACTAGTTCATGCGCAGTCAGTAATGGCGTTGAAAACCAAAATATAGGTACACCGTTTTTTTTTACTAGGAGAGTGAAATCTCTTCAATCGAGTGACGTGGCGCTATTAAATTTGATATTTTTGAGAGCGCAACAAACCTATTCTATCCCCTACATTAGGTTTGTACAAGTCTGTAATTTTTGTATGCGTGAAGTGTATGGCTTGTTACACCCCTCCTCGCCGTAAGGGGGCAGCAGTATTGATTTACCCCCAACACGGAAGAGAAATCTTACTTATATCAAACAAATTATAATATATGACATCAAAGAAAATATAGTATAAATCTATTACAAACATACTTTCCCTAGTCAATAGCCGCCCTGGACGTAGACTTTTTGAACACTCGTTATTGTTCCCATTTCTATAGTTCTCCATAACAATAATATTTTGTTGGATTCTGTATACGGCTTTAAGAAATTATCCTAAATAAACTTAAATTACAGAGAAACACGCTGACTCGTAATTAAAAAAGGGTACAGGCCTGTTTTGTTTGTACTCCGCTCCGCATACTTCAGATCGGAAAGGTCAGTAGAGAAAAAAATAGCTAAAACATGCTTCCAACCCGTAAACAACCAACGCAAATGAGTTAATAACGCAAAACCCGCAGTAAAGTACACAATGTAAAGAGTAATTTAATTTCCCCGTAAACGAATGTTCGATATACAGTATATTTCGATTAAGCACACTGATGTTATAATGTTTTGTATGTTTGCTTGATGATAGATGTATATACGTACAAAATATATGTACATCTGTAAACTGTGTAAACTCAATATTTTATTTGTCGGAATTTCGCGGGTAAAATGTATAACAGAATTTGCTTTTAAATGTAAATGGTAGATGATAAATTAGAATCGTATACAAGTGATTTAGGTTAGAGCCATATTATACCATTAGTAAAATTAAAGATAACAAAGGAAACTGTAAAATTTTAATTGTCAAATTTCAAATTTCGCGCCGTTATAAATCTTTCCTTATACATATTTCATTATATTCATAATTTGTCTCTTGTAAACCAATCTATACTTCATTTACATTAAGAATATAGCGTTGGAAATAATAGGGTAAATATTTTTCGGTTTGTGGTTGATATGTGAGTTTGATTCTTAACGTGAATCATAATTTCATTGGCGTATTTTGGTCAGTTTAGCTGTCATCTGGGGTTTATGGGTAAGATAGGCTTATATTTTGGGCGTTTGCTATTGGCTAATATTTAAGGCAAAATTAAACGCGACGAGAAAAAGCTGTTTGTGGATGGATTCACAATTTATGTTAGATAAAATGAAATATTACTGATCCCTACGTTTTTGTAATGTCACTTGTCAAATTTCTTCGTTACTTGCAGCTATTTAAAAAAATCTGTTAAAATGTCTCATAGAAATCTATTTTATTCCGGAGTACGTTTGAATACTTGATTCATAATAAAATATAGAATATATCTGAAATAACATTGCTCCCATTTTTTTTTGGTTGGATTAAATAAATTGAAATAAACGTAAACGTATATTTCACCAAAATATTTGTCATTAGAATTTAGTGTTACTTTCAAAGAAATTGACAAAACTTATAAATAGAACCGACATTTTACTTTCAAATCACCCGCCATTATTTAGTGGAGTTACATTTTGGAAGTGTTATACGGAAGCTGATTGCAGCGCTCTCTACTATATTCTTAAAGTGAATGGACTTTAGAATTCAGAATACAGACATGTCACATTTGTAGTCACGCGGTTTTCGAGAATATAATTGCTCTTTCTGTACTTTCGTAATAAATCCACTTATTTACTAAAAAGAATTTAAAATATATTGGCGCCATATTTATAATCACATTTTCCCTTTGTGCGAATTTGGAAACGTAAAGATGTAAAATCTGATTTATCTATACAATCCGTAATAGCGGGAACATCCGCTTCGTTCCCTTTCATGAGAGAGACGGGATGGAATCGAATTTCGCCAAAGTGGAGGCAGATATTTCTTCAGCTTTTCGTACAGCGTCGAGAACGAAAACGAAGTTCCATTGAAATCGCATACTACGACTTCAGTAATACCCTAATTTTAAATTCAAAATCGTTCCCTCTCTGCACATTCACATATCTATTTATGTATTTACATTACAGATTTGTTCTTGGGAAGAATTTTGGAAAATGTATATTGAAATTGGAATATCTCGCTAATAGCTGTGTTTCAACAAAACCTATGTATATAGGTACTATAGTTCGTTTTTTTTTATTCTGAGGAGTGAATTCACTTCAATTGCATGACGTGGCCCAATCAAATTTGATAATTTTTGAGCCCGCATTACAACAAACAATAATGCGATAACACGCCGCCGTCATATTTGCTTAACAGCTGTTTCGGCTGTCAAACATCTTCCAAAGCGACGTTGTAACACATATGATACATAACCTCATTTATGGCCGCGTTCACAAATTCCACAAGCTGCCCTCAAAGCAGGCTCAAAGCTCAAAGTGAATGAAACAGGAATTCGCTATTGTAATGGGGGATCCCTACCTCACTCTTCCGATTTTTAAAGCAGATTATATATAAAATAGATTAAGACCAAAAATTTTGTTGGCATGACTGGGGAATTGGCGATAAGAATCAATGTTTGTAGTTTTGGCAGATTTTAATGTAAATAGGTTATAGTAATATTTACGTATAATATTTGTCTTTAAACTCAGGCGATCCTCATCAAAAATTGAATATGTAACTATCAGTTATGCCTTTATAGAGACAGATATCGAAAAACACTTAAAGGCAGTGATATAACGAATAGAAAAATAACAAGGAAATGACATCAAGGCGATACAATCAAATGACAACTATTACACCACACCCTGTTGTTATCTACACAACATATAAATCCTCGAAACTAGGGAATTTTATGATACCACCACACTTCACTTGAAATAAATCACTTAGTACATATGTCTGAGGTTGTCGTGTGCTTGATGGAACGTTTTTCGTATATTGCGTACATTTCTACGGAGTGATCAAAGATGTATTAACTATAGTAACGATTTTCGATACATTAATATGAACTATTTGGTTTGTAATTTTACTAAAGTTGCTGTCAATTGTCTGTAATCTGTCATCTGTCAGTTAGTAACCGTCGTTTGTTACTTTATTATCGTTCTTGCTTTCTTTTGTTGTCCTATATTTGTGTTACTTCTCCATTCTGTAGAGAAGTAACAGCATCTAAATGCGAAAATCTTAAATGCATATACACAAGTCAGCATGGACCTGTGGACGAATGCCAGTTGCTGACTAGTTCAGATATGCACCTACATTCTTGTTAGAGTAATTTACGGATAATCCGTGGGGTAGTATGTCGTTGGGGTGAATTTTGCGCATTTGTCTGAAGTCCATATAACGATGAGAATCTTGGATATAAGTCGAATTTAAGTCAACATAATAAATGTCAATTTTCTGTCATTTTAAATAACGTGTTATTTAAGGTTAGATTTACAGTCCTTGGCTGCCCTTGACATAAGGACTTCTTGAACACCCAACACTAACAAGTGGCGTCGCAGTTTAGTATAAGAAAAAGTTTTTGATTCTGTTTGTAAAACATAAATCTTTATATTTATTATAATAGTAAAAGGATTGAGTTCGGCTGTTCTAACAAACTGAAACATCTAGACGTTTCTTTTATTTCTTACTGAGCTTATCCACAGCTGGCACGGATTCAGTCAGTATATTAATGTTAGAGTTTATTTATTCCGGAACATGAAGCTCTGTCACAAACTTTACAAATTATTTTAACTCCATTATATATTAAGTTTGGAGATTCAGGCATAAACTTCGTTACTTTGTAACTTTTCGCAAATGCGAATACAATCGTGTTCGGCCCGAAAAATAATAGCTGACTGACGGTGCCCCGACTCTAAGCATCTGCCACACATCCTATACTAAGTGCGCGCTACTGGCTGAACGCTCGCAGTGCCAACTGTACCAACAAGTATATAAATTATATTGCCTCCATAAATCCACCAAAACTATCTAAATGTCCTTTAGAATATAACCTTACATAACCATGAAAAATACTTTCGTTATAATTTATACGAAAAATATTTACATAGTAATTTAAATAAGCACAAAAAATCGTAAAGCTACCCACATCAAAAAGATAAATCAATAATTATGTACCGCTAGGATATTTACAATCACTTCAAGTGTTTTCAAGGATGTATCTTCTAGTAAACTTTGGTCTTGTTTAAAAAATGTTGACAATGTAATGAACTTCCGCATTTAACGGCAAAAGAATTGCTTAATAAATTTTTATTACATACCTAATTATTTTATGGAATTTTAAAGTGTTTTTTAAGCGTTAAATGTAAATATTTGACAAGTTGTGAGTTATTTTTAACGTACATTGAAGGCGATAAATACCGAATGATTTTAATGGTTTATTATAAAGAAAAACTGATTTCCACGGTGATGATACCAACATGACAAGTTTAACATGACGTTGCATAAGCCCAGATATACCAATTTTTTGTGATATTCAGAGGCCTATCTCAATAGCATAACTAAGTCTGCCACCCATCATACACATCTGTAAAGAAGTTGTATAATCATACAAAACATACCCGTACATTGCCAAAATTTTATTACAACAGTTAAATTAGTAAATACATTTATTATTATTATTTAAATAAATTTTATTGAAATAATTACACCAGTACAAAAAATATTTTCATTCAGATCAATACATAATGTAATGTACTTGATAAAATAATTAGTTGGAAATCACTGGTATTGTCGTCACAAACTTATATGTCCAGGATGTGTTTAAAATGGGCACCTCAATTATTAAGGCAGCGTTCACAGTTCTGTGCTGGGAATTCAAAAAGCGCGTATTTTGTTGTATGATACATTTTGTTGGAACCTTATGGAAATGGAAAATAGCAAATTAAATATTCATAAAGAACAGAAGTGTGGACGTAGTTTGAAAAAAGGAAAAGTTAATAGGAGAACCAGGCTCTTGATTATAATCAGCGCAGTTATTTCAATTAATTTTTTATAAACGTGAATAAATAAACAATGGCAGTACTGAATTCCTGTTTGCAGATAAAGTAGATTTCATATACATTGGGTTGTTATTAATTGGGGTTAATCGGTAGTGTGGCGCCTTAGTATAAGAGGGCAGCACTGTTCGAAGTTCTTTTTTTTAATTTAGAATATATGGTTATGATTTGTTCATAAATAGACTGATAATTGGTGGCTACTAAAAATCTTATTTTTTTAATGACATAAGTAGTAGTAGAATATACAGAGATATACCTTTTCTTGTGTATGGAGGTGTATGCCTGTGATAAATATTTAAATGTATTTCAATTCTTATACACACCATCCACGAGTTATGTGAAACCAAATATTATATAAATCTAATTTATATATGGTGAAACCATTATTAAAACGTGGCTTGAATTTATCTTACTGTTATAAAAGAAATATTAATATTGAGCCTATATGCATATATATTTTCCCCCACTCTACCTCCAAACAGAAAGATGTTAGCCAGTCTAAATAAAACTAACTAGAAATTTTAAAAAATCATTCCCTTAAGGGATTTTTGAAAAGGAACAGGAACTAAAAATGTAATGGACTAGAAATATATAGATAGGTATTTTAAAAAAATCTATGTTAAACAATAAAAAAAAAAGAAGATTTCTGCCAATAGCACGTACGTTCAAAAGGTGGTTAGCGATAGGGGAGTATTGAACGAGCGACAGGCATTCTTCCGACGTGCACTGATGAGGACTAGGTGCGTCCGAAACAGCTGTCTGTACGTGAGGATGCCTGTAACTATACAATCAGACGTATTGTATGATCTCAGAGGTATATTTATACATTTTTTAAATATATTTTTTATATTAAACAAAATGTGAAAGTATCTTTAATAATAATACTCTTTATTGCCTTGAGATCTGTGTACACTTTCTCATTGTGAATTCTAAAATATACGAATTAAATAGATATAAGACAGATTTTCTAAGCAATCAGTGAAGAAGTACATATTTTTATCTGTCACCCCCCATCTCGCCCTGCCCTCTGTAGCCCTCCTTTGGTTATATAAAAACACGCTCGTATTCTAATGCAACTTCAAAGCCAAGTTCTTAACAAACGAACATATTTTCATTTTTATTTATATAGATAAATAAATATGGCCCTACCACATTCCCTTGTTGAACGTCTGATATCAAACTCATCCGATAGCACAGTTCTTAGTTTTACCTTAATTTTACGATCGCTTACATATGTATATAAGATTTCAACGATTTATTAATATTTCTTCTAATGCCAATACATTAAGTTTTTCTATAGCTTTAGGCTGTGGAACGCATTTGTTAAATCATAAAATACTCGCACAACTTTATGTTTATAGTTGAATCGCCCAACAGATGCAGCAAGCAACACCGCCATAATGCAAACACCGAAAAATCCTGTTCACACCACCATACATGTGTCATATTAGAATGAATGCCGATAAATTAGTATTTCACATTACCCCTATAACGATTTGACATGAACAGATTAAATAACATTAAATTTGAATTTCACTTTGTAATTACCGAGAAAGCAAAAATGTCATTCTCATGTCTGAAGTTGCAGTAAATGAATAAGAAAAAGACAAACAAATATATATAACAGGTAAGACAATGGCAGAAAATGTTGCTGCAAACTTTAGACATGACGAACATTTTTGCTCTCTCCATACTATCGAATACGAAGTAAAATAATTGTAGTATTATAAATATACTGTTTTTTTTTTATTTTCCAAAATATGTAGTTATAGCTTTTTACCAAAACGCAAAACAAATATGCCAAATGCAAGGAAATTTGACAGATTGCCCTATTGTAAGCAAGCCGCCATGAAGCCGTTTGATTGACCAATAGCAAACATGATAAAAATATGACACATTGATATTACACGATTGCCATATATTCTCTACTGCATCTGTTGAGTGGGCTATTCAACTAGATGATCTTGAACATTTTGAAAGAAATTTATAACCAACGATTCGGTAGACATAAGTAAGTATTTGGTAATAAAATTACCGCTCAAAATTTTAATTTTATAAAATTAGAATATAACTCCGTTGAGTATGTCAAAGGTTTAATTAATCCCTGAGATTTTATTTTAGGAGCTTTAAAATGAATTATTCTTTCAATAAAGTAACATTATAAGGTATCAACCTAAAAGCACAACTCTAAAATCAAAGGCGCTTTTTGTGTATTCTCTCAAGGTGATACTTTGGGAACGGGATGCGGATATTAGGAGAAATTATTCATGGAATCCTCAAAGCTCCCTTTAAAAGAGGGTGTAAGGCTCTTGAGAAACCGCATACTAGACGCCTCGGTAGCCATAATGGAGATAATGTATATGAATGGTGAAGAAGGTTTCGTTTTGTATTCCAGTCAACGAGTTGAAATTGTAACTTTCCTTCATTAAAGATTTTTTGCTAGAAGCTTGTAGAAACTCAATTTGCGCCAAGAATATCCTAATCTATTTACAAAATCTCTGCGAACATGATGTTAAATAAGCGAATGAAAATATTTTGTTCAGTACAAGTTTTGAATCGTATTAAACTTTTTTGAAAGTGTCAATAACGCAACGTTCTTCTTTTAACGAAGACGTGTTTGGAACCAGTGCTTGTAATGATCCCGTAATATAATACTATTTATCGATTGCTTCTAAACATAGACTTACGGAGGGAGTCAAGTGTGAATTTCACAGTTCGCGGCGTCCCATCGAATTGACAAATGTATCTCCGTCACTTAGTAGCGTAGTTTACACGTTTTCCACTACAGGCAGCCACAGGTTGGAGATGCTTTTTTCCCTGTTTTAGCCGCGCGCCTAAAATAAAACCGCGTCACTCCGACTACTCCAAATATAGATGCAAACAAACCTTGTTTTGCACACGACGAGAATGTGTTGGTAATTTTGGGGAAAATACACTTTTTTTGATCTTGAAGATACGTACAGAAGCTTTTCTTAATACTGTCAAACTCCTGTAAGGCGACCACCATCCAGTGGGTCCAATGAGTAATTGAGTGAGGAAAAGAGACGGATTACGGATATATCAGTTAGTCTTAGGAGATTGCACGATCACAGAAACAATAAAACAAAAATTAGTAATAGCTGTAGTGACGAGAGATCGTAAATGATTGGAGGAGGCAATAATAAAAATGTGGCAAACAAAAGAGCATTCGAGATAAGCCAGAAGAAAACCAAATATACAGGGTGCGGCGTCTAAACCGTCGGTTACCGGAATATTAGGAACCATTACTAGTTGAAAGCTGAAAGTTTGTCTTCGGGTGTTTTTGGTATCGATCTTTCAAATAAAAATATTGACAAAACTGAACAATTTCCGGTTATACCGGAAACGAATGCCAACTTGCTTATTTTAAATGGAACATCCTATATATTATTTCATTTTGTGACGGCGCATGTTGTTACAAATGAGTTCTGTTAAGGTTCCTCTACACCTATTCTTAATATTTTTGAGAAAAATGGATTTTTAAAGAATTTTGACGTTTTATTGATAACGAACTGAAAAATGAATAACAGAGAAACTACTTCAGTTAGGAGGTTGAAATTTAATAGTTATGTAGCCAGTACGTAGTATTATTGTACAAAGTTAACAAAATCGTCAAATTAATAATACAGAGTGACACAAAATGTTATTGACTTATACTAACTAATAAGGCGCACTAACTCACTTATTTTAAATGGAACACTCTGTATATTGTTAGCGCATATGATTTGTTTAATTATTATATATAAGAGTTAATTAGCATTCCCTATGTCTATCTCTAATAGTTTATGAGTTATTTGAGGTTTTTTGTGTTAGGCATAAATCAATTAGGCGATGAAAGGAAAAAATATATTTAAAAAAACGTATCAAATAAAGAATAAAATTTTATAAAATGTGTTCAAAATTTCCACCGTCCGCTTCTAAACATTTATAAATTCTTTAAAATGCTCTGATTTGTTGCTAGGCTGATTTGCCAGGGTTCTAACGGATTAAAGGCATCCAATACCTTTCCAATCATGTTGTCCTTAGTCGTTACTAGTTCCGCATATACCTTGTTCTTTATACTTCTCCAGATGTAATACTCCAAAGGCGTCAAGTCCGGGGAGCACGCAGGCCAGCGGAATGGACCCTTATTACTTATCCTTCTTCCTCTCAAATTTTGTGACACATTTTTTAATACCCTGTATAGAAGCAATATCCAATATATTTTATTAATTGTATTAAAACTAAAATCAAAACCTTAAACTTCACATCAAAACTTACATTTAAACTTATTTCCTTTAATAATTTCCTTATAATTAAAAAAAATCTCTATTAATGTTGTTTTTTTTTGCATTAATTGTTTCTCTTGCAATTTCGTTTTGAAATTCTGCTTCAACAACACACAACATATAGTTGATGTTTCCAAGATCCCAAGCGAGATACCTTAAACCACTAATTAAATTTTTAATGGTAATAGTAATAATCTTTATTTCCCAATAGAAACCATTTACAATGCAAATAAAAAATACATGTATACTAAAAGAAAGATATGCAGCCCAGATGCCGATAGAAAAGAAAATCAAGACTTAATTCCATTATTTATAATTAAAAGTAGTACAAAGTCTATTTCAACACCGTTATGTTATTTAATAAATTATTCTTTTGAGAAAGGAGTCTCTCCAACAGCGTTAAAAATAGCGAATGTCATTCCTGTCTACAAAAAGGGAGATCCAAATTGTCTCGACAATTATCGCCCTATTAGTATACTACCTAACTTTTCTAAATTATTCGAAACATTAATCAATGAAATGCTGCTTTCTTATTTTAATAAATATCATCTCTTTACGAATTACCAGCATGGATTCCTTCCGGATCGCTCGGCTAATACCGCGTTCCACACTTTTGTTAATCAAATATCACGTGACACAGACTTAAACCGTCTTTGCCTTGCCATGTTTACTGACCTGACAAAAGCGTTTGACAATGTTGATCATAACATATTATTGCAAAAATCGTATAATTACGGTATTAAAGGTAGTCCACTACAGTGGTTCAAAAGTCATTCAAGAGTGTTCGTCGGATGTGTGCGTGGTTGACGGGGGTGTTCCGCAGGGATCCATTTTGGGACCCACACTTTTTCTCATTTTTATTAATGACCCCCCGTCAGTATTAACTCCCGCCACTAACATCGCATTGTATGCTGATGATACTGCCTTATTTCAACGAAATTTAGTATTTGTGGGTTGTAAGCTATTTAATAGGTTACCAAATAATATCAAATTATGTAATACTTTGAAAAGTTTTAAACATAGTATAGAAACATATTTACTTGCATTACCTTGTTATTCAATAATGACTATTTGGAAACGGATACTGATTGTGTAAGTGCACTTTCTCGACCCTTGACGTTGTTTTGTGTGGTAGCTGCCATAGTTTCAAATAAAGATTATTATTATTATGGTATATATGTATATATAATACAATAATAATTTGGTTGTTTGAAAATCAGTAGCTGTTTGTATGAGATGACGAAGTAGGAATATGAAGGGATCGGGAAAGACTTTATCAAGAACTAGATGTATTCCTTCGATTGGAAGGAGAAGAGAAGTTATGTTCAGGAAGTACATAATTTGAATGGGGCTTAGTTGACATGACCTTCAAATTTTGATAATTTAGGAATAGGAATGAGATCATCTTTAGATTAGTTAGCTTCTTGTTCCTTTTGTCTTCTTCTTCCTTACGACTTACTATTGTCCATCCTCATTTACCAATCTGCTGAATTACAAAAAAATTCTTCGTTTACATTCAAATCCACAATTTGCTCGACAAGACAATGCAAATTACCTCGTATTAGCTCTATTTCATTTTAAACATCAATGACTGTTACAAGCGGTCGCTTTAAGATGATTTCGTTAGCATTTCAGGGAAATCGTATGCCCTGAAGCGTTCCGAAAAATTGTTGTCTTTTTTGTACAGATGGTCACTTTAAGGGAGTGGTCGCTTGTATAAGAGTTCCATTGTATATCTATACAATTCTGATTCCATTGTCCAACGATCAAAACAAATAACAATAGTTAAATTACAAATCTATGCAAGCGATACTATTCTTCGTTGGATTAGCAATCATTAATCAATTTCAGCGCCGCTTAAACATTGATTTCGCAGCAATTGATAGAAAACAAACACCAACCACATTTAATGCATTACCCACATCACGAATACTCACTCGACCTTCGACGATCCATTAGTAAACATGTCGTGATGACATCTGGGATGTATGCAGGAATATTCAAATTGATCCTGGCCGCCTTAATTCAACCCCAGCGGTTTACGGAGCAAACAATGGAAATTGCTGTCGCATCCCAAGATCGAAATTGGCTTAAGGCATTAAGGCGTACGGACTCGCTTTAATAGAAACGGCGGTTGTGTATGTATGTATATAGACACGAATATATTCCGGAGTGTTCTGTCTTTGTTCCAGAAACGAACTGCGTACCTACTGAACTGAGGGTAAACTATCTACAAACTCTACCCTCTATCAAACACGGTTGTGTTATGTTAATTTTCAGCGACATTAAGAGTCGTCGTAAAATAAGAATGTACCATGTACGAGTTGTGTAAATTAAGTAATGAGACTGACAACGTACCGTTTGATATGGCAACACGGGAAGTACGGGACATGGAGGGGCGACAAGTGCAAGTTTGAACTCGATCAAGTCATTTGGTTGTCCGTTGTCGTTTTTTTTCCGTGAACCCGGTTTTCGTAGTGC
>JARFOC010094688.1:0-13148 GCA_031763485.1 Osmoderma eremita | reverse complement strand
GACTTACTTTACCAGAAACTGCGCGCCCTGAGATCAGTAAAAATAAGAGAGTGCTCATATTAGCCGAAGCATTAACGCAATTTATTTAATCAATGGATTGTAAGAGTACCGTTACAATAAATACCTATTTTTTAAAATATTTTTCTTAAATTAAAAAAAAATATATTGTTATTTCAAGTTTTTTGTTTATTTTTAGTTTTATATTTCTCTTTTTATTTTTTAAATACTTTTCTTACTTTTTTTAAAAGAATTGTTTTTAATTTTCCATCTGCAATGTTTTTCTTCCCGTGCTTTGGGTATACCTCATAGATCTATTCTTCCAAGTATCTATTAATGACGTCGCTAAACATATTTCGTCAAATTCTGTACTGTATGCAGATGATCTGAAATTTTTCGTAGGATTGATAGTGTTGAGGATTGCAATAATTTGCAGCAGGATTTGGCAGGGAATCTTGAAAATACAGATAAGTTTAAAATTAAGCTTGCTGAATCAGACTATTCGTCAAACGTAAATGAAAAATAAATTTTGAAGCAGTAATATCAATGTTTAGATCAGTCTTCTATAAGTGTCTTTGGTCTACATCTCTTTTTACTTTTTGAAAGTCCAATCAATGTCGATTAATTCAGTAAAATAAATCCGACATATTTTGTTTTTCGTATTGAATTTTTATTATTTTTTATCTGCACAAATTCACTCGAAATCGGAATTTCTCCAAATCCAAAGCTGTAAATATTTTTATAGGTTTCCATTTACTGATAGTAATTCGTATGGGATTATGAAATCTTCGGTTTGCCTTGATTAAACTTATAGATTAGAATGCATGTATCATGTCATTATCTTTTTATATTCTATCTCAACTTCCTCAGTTATAGCTAATTAATACACAATAAATTGTGCCCAATCAGATTTCTAAATCTGTATAAAGATATGTGTACAAAGATAAAATGTTCAAGTCACTGCGTATAGGAACTGTCTTGCATTAGGCCTCTTTGGACACAGAATAATGATGAGTTATTGTTAGAAAATATATTTACATTATACACAAACGACTTATTATATATTATATTATATCTCCTCTTCAAAATATTTCATTTGCAAAATAATGCAGATGCATTTATTGCCTAATAAGTTCTGCGTTCAAATCTTATCCCTTATTTTATATAGGAAACGTCATTTAAATTTTTTTATAATTTTTGCATTTACAATAACAATAAGCGTTTAACAACACAAAGCAATTTGGGCGAATATCCAGTACGTAAAGTTCAATTGAAGCATATATGTATGTGTATTTATATATTTTTAATATATTGATACACTTCGATTGCACATAAGCGTTTAACATAAGAGTAATCCACAAACATTGAATATCTGTCAATGAAATACGGTGTGGTGTAAGTGCCCCCCTCTTTCTGCAATCCACTCTTCCAAACGGTATATAAAATTATCCATTACATTCTCTAGCATTTGCTCTCCGGTATTGTGCGAATTTTATTCTCTATTATAGCCATTTGAAGATCGTGAAGGTCGTGTTTCTGTATACTATGTTTTCGAGAAACAACTTAAAAAGGATAATCTGGATTTAGGAGGGCATCCGAATTTAGGAAGCATATTATATTTCTGATTTATTTTTGATGATAAACATTAAATGGAAGTTGTTTATCCGCGCAAAGTCTTCGTCTAGACAACCTTCAGATCATATTGACTGACAACTATTATACACCAAAATCGTCAAGTGACAATTCATAAGAAAATCGTAAGGGCTCTAAGTTTTTTCTAAGAGCACTATATTGACTTGTATGTATGTATGTCAGTATGTAACCCGATCTTCTAGCGCAATTTTGACACACTTCTGAATGTCCTAGATTTGAAAATTTGCATACTTGCCTGTCGTCGCAGACAACACAATAATCACTCATTTTCCAGCAGATATGATCCGCGATTGTTATTAAAATTAATTATTTGTTAAAAATATTTGAATGAGTTCAAATTTATGATATGTGTGGCGCCACTAATACGGACCTCAAAGTGATAATTCACCATTTAGACGACAGATTGCGTTGGTAACGGCTTTAATTGTTTGGTTATCGATGGTAACCGCTAGAATCGTAGGACGAGTCTATAAGATTATGTTTAAAGATATTTAGGCTTTGAGTTCAGCGGCGTCGACACAATTACCTGTCTAAATTCAAAATAAACTTTCATATTTCAAATTAAAAATATTTAAAAAATATTCAGTGTTGCATTAAGAAAATATCAAATCTCTAGTCTTGAAATGCGTCATTCAATCGTTTTTTTTGTATAAGTATTAAAAACGCACTTGGTAGTATTAATAACAACACGGATACCAATGTATATAATAATAATTACTGCCTTGTAATCTTTATTAACTACCTAACGATTTCATTTTATTTCACAGTACATTCCGCCACAGAGGAAGCCTCAACGCAACCAGACAACGTCCTCATAGTACGTCTGATACAACAATTCCACATCGAGAGCCGGAAATGGGACGACATAGCCTACAATTTCCTGATAGGAGGCGACAGTAACGTCTACGAAGGCCGTGGATGGAACGTCGTTGGAGCTCACACCTACTTGTACAACAAATTCTCCGTAGGCATCGCCTTCGTCGGTTGTTACATCAACACAATGCCACCGAAAGTCTCCATAGACACCGCCAAGCGTCTAATAGCATACGGCGTTAAAATCGGTGCCATAGATCCGAATTATCAATTGGTCGGGCACTGCCAGTGCATCTCTACGGAGAGTCCAGGCAGGATGCTGTTCGAAGAGATCAAGACGTGGAAGAACTGGAGCGGTGCTATAGATTTAAAAAATCCAGCGCGAGAAACCAGAGACGATGTCTAATAAATGTAATTTGTCTTGAAGTTGACATTCAGGACAATTTACGGTTCCATTTTTGTTGGAAAATATAAGAGCAGGAAGATCCTGTAGATAATGAGTCGAATTATTTTGAATTCAAAGTTCTACTTTTTTTAAGTCGTATCGACAAATACATCTCTTGTATCTATCGTTAATATTATTAATTATAAATTTATTTTGTTGTATTATAATGTTACAGTTCCATTATTAATTTTTTTAGTACTTTTCTCTCTAAGAAAACTGCAAGAATAAATGAATAAACCGCTTTTTCTTTTTAATATGTCGAGTTTTTATTCTTCTACATTGTGTTTTTGCAATGGTGAATCTGCAATGGTGTTTATATTTCTTTAAAATTATAATAACTACGAATTTCTGTGCTCCTTACTATTTGTATTGCGTATAGATAATTGACGTCACATATACGAATTTCGAACAATATACCACTACCTATTATTTTACTGTTAACCGTAGTCTTGTATTTTCGTCGATTTACCTCTTACTTCTCATAACAATTGGTTCTTTTTCTCACGAGTCTACTACTATAAGAAAGCAGGTGGCGCCACCCTTCTACAGTATCGTTTAGATAAAGTACCCACAACCTTCTCCCCGCGAAGCTAGTCGTTAGCCAGCACTTCTGGACAGAAACTTCGAAGTACCACCATAATTTGTACAACGAAATTCCCCTAACGCACAAATTGGTGCCGTGGGATTTTTTGTTTCTTTAAACAATTGCCAACTTTTGGAAAGAAAACCCAGCAAATGACAGATGGTAAACGAGGTATAGCCAATCCGTGAAAGTAAATATAAAGTTCATAACAAATCTAGGGACCTTTTTGATACCAACCCCAGACGAGATTGATCTCCGTGTATTATATGCCAATAAATTTCAATGACAAAAAATTAATTCCTAGTAATGTAATTTTCCATTAGGTACCGTTTAAAGCTAGGAAACAGCCAAAATAACTTTGATATTTAATATAATGCTTCGTATACACAATACACATGAAAGCATTTGTAATTAGTAATTGGACATAATTGCAAAAATGTGCAAATAATTACACCTATAATTAGATACCTTCGTAGATCGTAGGCACATCATTATTAAATAAAATATTACGTTACTACCTACTACAAACGAGTTAATAATTGTATATAAATTTATAGCCGTTAAAAAAATAACTAGAACTACATACGTGCGTTCACATACAAGATAACCTATAGTATAATTATTGTGAACTACGCAAGAATCGGAACTTTTTAACTGCCGATGTCGTATGCAATTGTAAGGTTGGAAGGAATTGAAAAATATCGCACTTACGATAATTTGCGCCTCTCGTTCAGTCCATAAAGCAGGTTTGTCACAGGATTTTTATTTCGCCAAATCCCACATCGATTTCAAAACTTTGCAACTGACAGTTTAAAATTTGAGATACGTCTGACATCTTGTGTGGATTTTCAGAATTATACAGGTGTAACCACCGCCCCCTCTATGGAGTATACGAAACCCTTCTCGTCAACAATTTTTGTGGGAAATATTTTAATCGATTTGGATAAATAGATTTTTTCGAACAGAAGGCAATTGCTGCGCTTATCCATGCGTTTAACTGCATAAGGCTTTGGTTGAATTGAACAAAATTATTGATTTGAAGTAGTGGCGCCATCTTTCCAAATAACAGAATTTATGCACAAGAATCCTAAAGTACTGGTTACATAACTTCGCATAATGTGAACTAAATATAGCACACTATATATCTTTCAAAATAATTAATAAATTATAACATCATATAAATTAGAGTCAGAATTCCAAGTACGAGTCCGATTCAAATTGGATGGCACTTGCTCAGAAGACGATTTTGCAAATTAGAGAGAATAAGCAAATAATTAGAAGCGAAAATTTTAAAATTCTTACACTCTCAACAATCTACACCCATCAAAAACTTCTTGATGGGAAAATGCCAATCGTGCTTTAGCAAGCACGTTGGTTACCTGCTAGCACAGGCAACCAAATATGCACCGTAAGGTAGCGCTCTCTATGAAACAAAAATAACACCTGCGAACTAAAGATATATAGCAGGGGTTCCTAGGATTATATATTTGTATTTCACTCCAAATATTTATATATTTGCTATTATTTAAAAACATGGTTCAATGACATGGTATAAAAGTTCTTTTAGTAAATATAAAGTTTACCTACGCAGATTCAACTATTTACAGATTCCTGTAATGAAATATAGATTTCTGTCTGTTGATAATTCTTATGATATAATATTGCAATTTAAAATAAAAAAATATATAAATAAATAATCATATTTGATTCAATTCCTCTTGAATAATACAGATACTTGTAATTAATTAATATATTCTAATGTGTTCTTTAACTACGTACGCTAGCGACATCTATCAGTAAAATATTTAGACATCAACGTCTTTTACAATACATATACCTTTTGAAATGAATTTTTTCTTATTCATTATAATAATATTTCATGTGCTTATAACAAAGGAAAATGTTCGTATTTTCTTGTATGCTCGTATATATGAGATCAATGACATTTAATGCAAAGTATTCCAAATATATTAAGTTGTATAACTTTCAGGCGTACACATTCTCTAATCTTGAGGAATTCTAATTGGACGGCCGTATCTACATTTCTTGAGCGCTATCCATTTTTTACAACATTCGATTGTATATGATAAAATTCCGAGGTATAATAAACATGACATTCTCCTATGTACTATACCGAGAAATTGACGACATAAAAACCCAGGCAAAACATAGTGTTATGGACAGTATGCTTGCGCTGGGTATATACGAAATTTTCACTTTCTAATCAACACATACGTATGTAAATACGTCGTTCTGCCTTCGACGAAGATCGGTTAAAGAGAAAGTTCCGATAACACCACCATTTTAAACTAATAATGAACATCGTACAGAAGCATAGGATTGTTGTTACTTTACATGCATATGTCTGTCACGCGGTGAAGGTAAAGCGACCGTTGGAATAGAATTAATTTGTCGTTATGTCTACCTGTTATGATTACGCGCGTTTTTAATTGATTCTATATTTAGTTCTAGCTGGTAATGATAGTTGTTGATGGTTTTTAAGTATTTGGCTGGAAGATTTTGTGTATCCATATTTAAATTATTTGACAGTTTCCAAGGCTAACTTCGGTGAATTTCAGTTTAGGATACAAATTGACATTGACTAATAAGAATTGTCAAAATGGGGTATTGCCAATCGTTTAACACAAGATGCCCTATGAAGACACTAAAATTTATATAAATATGGTCATTGTAAACGTGTTTCATTCAGTAAAATCGTTTGTCCTAACTTAATATTTTATCTAATGGGCAAAATTACCACTTAATCATTTTAAAATATATTTACACCTACATATATTTATTGGCAATGATGTTTATATTTACCACGGCATAATTGGCAAATCGAAAAGTGACCATTTAAATAAATATAATGGGTTTTAAATATCCATTCACCTTCTACCTGTGCCATTACTATCATGCATTGGTAAATATGGCCAACCTTCCTTTTTTTTATTACCTGTACAAACAATAACGCAATATTTCATACCTATGGCTATAATGTCTCTTATATGATGTATTATCTATATTTAAACCTAAAGGTCACGGTTCTGTTGTGTGTATTTAGAGAGAAGTAACGTATTCATAAGATGGGTAATAAAATTCATGACGCCCTGTGGTGGTATATATTTACTTCTTCGATTTTGATATATACTACTTGCGAATAGATAAATTAAGCTAAAAATGGATTTAGAAGAAATGAGTCTTGGAATTTGCAAGTATTTTATTGGATCAAAAAACGTAGGTAAGTATAAGCAAGTAAAGTCTATTACTCGTGGCATTTAGCCAGTAATATGTGAGCCAGTGTATGTCAAACGAATATTATATAATGACTAAGATATGATACCTAATCAAAGATTATATATCATTTGATTTCATTCATCATTTGATTAATAAATAAAAATATTTGATATATCACAAAGAATTTGTATAAGATTTCTAAAGTAATATACAAAATATGATGAAAATTCCCAAAATTAAAGGAAAAGCTTTGACAAAAACAGGATTCTTAAGGCACAATTCCTATTGAAAAACAAAACACCAGGCAATTATAGTTCAATTTCATTATAATATCCGTCTGTAATGTTACTCCTCTTCCGTGCACACTTGCCGAAATCAAGGGCAAATTGGACTATTACCATTCTCCTACTAATAAAGTAGGCAATTCCGTGATAATAACTAGCTTCATTTAGATAATGACACCTAATGAGACCATAAAACAAAACAGAATCGAACCTTCTTCGTTGTTTATTTCGCAAGTAGAACAATGATACGGTGACATTGTAACATGTTTTATTAGGGTAATTACAGGTGCTTTTTCAGCGAAACACCAGCACTCGCATCATATATATATAGTTAGGTTAAAACTAGTATATAAAGTATATAAAACTAGTATGATAGCAGGCGTAGCTACTGGGGAAAAGGATCATTTGCGAATATAGATAAAGGCTTGAAATACAGCCTACCTGACCACAAAATACAAACAGAGGAGATAATAATTGCAGGTATTGAAACCCCCATCAAAAGTTTTAATGATTCTGAGAAATGCTTCATAAGAGAGGCTTGCAAAACCCATATTAAAGACAATCTAAATCACCTCAAATAATACAAACCGAAACTATCAAAAGTCTCCGATCAAAAAACCCCTTCTACTTAAAAGCAGATAAGGGCAACAAGTTAGTAATTCTGAACAAAGAAGATTATTACAGTAGAGTTAATGAAATTATTGTAAATCGTCCCTATGTACATACAATTTTAAAAAAATGATTCGTCAAACAAAAGAAGTACTCAAGAATTGTCCAGAATTAGTAACTTGGGCCCTTAAACTTAGATTAAATGTATCTAAGCCAGTAATATCTAGAAGGTATTGTCTATACCCAAAATCTATTAACCAGGTAACTCGATGAGAACAATTGTTTCGGGTATCAACTCACCGACTTACCTGGTGTCAAAATGGTTAGTAAATGAATTTGAAAACTTACCCGTCAAACAAGAAAGTTTTTCAGTAGAAAATTCACTAGAGTTTATAAATAAAATCAAAAATCATAGACTAAAAGATTTTAGTTTCATTTAATGTTAGTTCATTATTTCCTTCGGTACCGATCCCAGAAACTCCGAAATATTTGGAAGATCTGTTAAGAAAAAATAATTTGGACAATAAGAAAAACTGATGAATAGATCAAGTTGACCAGGCTGTTGCAGAACTGTTTTCAGATAGAAAACAAGTTTTACGAACAGCAGCATGGCACAGCAATGGGTAATAGTTTATCCCCATTTATCGCCAATTCACTTATGAGCAATTTTGAAATTGAATTTATAAAGGCTTACAAATGTTTCCCGAGTGTTTGGGTCAGATATGTAGATGACATTTTCGCCACATTTGATACAAACTCATAACTTAAATCAGTTCTTAGATGAACTTAATTCAAAATTGAAAACCATAAATTTACACTAGAAAAAGGGAATAATAATGCACTTCCATTCTTAGATACATTAGTAATTAGAAATAAGGATAGGTTAGAAATCGACGTATACTGGAAGAAAACCAATGTAAACGGATTCGTAATGGCAGATTCAAATCATTGCTTTCAGCACAAAGTAATCTTCTAGTGCATCGTTTGTTAAGTTTTCCATTGACAAAGGGCAGATATAAAACAAAATTAGATCACATCAAACTAATCGCGAAATACAATGGTTTTCCGAAGGATATGATAAACAATCTCGTGAAAAAACATAAACAAAGATTGTCATTTAAAAACTCTAATACCTCAAAGTTATGAAGGCAGAGTTACCTTTTCATAAATCGACTAAAAACCTATCAAAAATTTACAAAGCTATAATTTACGTATCGCGTTCAAAACAAATAATTCTTTAAATAACCTTTTAGAAAATGCCAAAGATAAAATTGAGGTACATCAGAAATTTTAGAAATAGATTGTAAATAATGTAATGTAAAATATGTTGGACAAACGAGGCGACCAATTTTAACACGTTTTAAAGAGCACATTGCCCATTTTAGAGGTGGTAGATCAGAGAGGTCTAGTGTTGCCCAGCATATTACAGAAACAGGTCACGGCATGTCAACGGACAATCTTATCATTATCTTCCTTTGTAGATTCTTCTGAGGATGGCAACTTAGTTTCCGAAATACATATCTGTAGTTCTTCACTCATCAAAGTGGTAAGGGAATTTTTATTCCCTTACCACTTAATTATTATAGCGTCTTTTTGGGGGCTTAATATGATATATTAATTATTGTTATGTATGTAACCAAATAAGTTGGTTCGCAAACTATGTTAACCCGTTTGTTGAGCAAGTTCTCGTGTGGTTGCTTCGTAGGACTGCGCTCCAAGCATTTACATTTGTACATACACCATCTACAACGCTTTCTGACATAACAGATGGACGATCCGATGATTTGGCCTTACCAGCGCTCATAGGTGATCGAAATCAGGTTATCATAGCCCATTACTAAATCAGCGTACTGCTCGACAACTTCATTTACGCAATGAGTCACTGAGTACTTCCATTGTTCGTCAGCTTAATTGACACAAAGTACCTGTAACATACCACCATAAACAACAAATGATGATTATTTGGTAAAATTCTCTAACTTCCGATATAAAAAAATGATAAAATGGATGAAAGCATTGATATAAGAGTGTGGAAAATGGTATTTGATCAGGACAATGATTCTCATTTATGTAATCACGCAAGTTATCATCGTCCATTTAAAGATTATTATAAATCATTCATTCCTTCAATAACTAATGATCATAGAATAAAAACGAATTTTTCTAAGTATGTAGATGATTGGACATTATCTTGTTTGCACTAATTTTTGCAACTAAATGCTTTTCTACGAGTCTTATTTATCTCGTTTTCTGCAAAAAAAAAGAACTCCTGATTCAAACCCGTGCCGTATGGCAAACATTCGCAAGATAAACAGCGTACGGTGTAACCGACGCCCTTGACAAGTTTACCAACCGTTACACAACACCTAACATATTCATAAAACTCCAAAAAAAAATCGCCATAAAACTGGCTGGTTTACTTATCTCGCCGTTTTAGTACATGCTTATCAGCTCGTGGATTTCGTGCATCCACCTCGTCGTCATGTGCAATAGGACTAAGGTCGAGTGCACGTGAAACTACTTTTTTTTGTTTTTCACCTATTTTTGGTGCCAAGGTGCCAAGGTCCCGTAAACTTGCACCGTTAACACAGAAACCCTATTTACCGCGCGCCGTTGATTATCTATACTTCGGTGATAAGAATGACGGAACGAGTTACACGAAAAATCAAATTTAGGGCAGTGCGGGCGCTGATGTGTTTTCGAAGCGAATCTAGGACTGAAATGTAAATAAACAACCAGATTCGTGAAGGTGAATTTACATCAAAGATTTGCTTACAAATATCATCATTACTGCCAGCTACATACGTATCTGTGATAAGAGATGGCGTTCTGCATAGTTTTAATGTTAGTTGCAGTGGCGGCTGCTAATGACGTTTTGGGTGCGCAGTGGCGAAGATAGTAGGGATTCGTGCGACTTCGTGTACCTACCGTGTGGTTAGAGGGTCAGCCCGACGCCGCACGAATCACTACTATCTTCGCTATTTCTTACCCAAACCGTCATCAGCAGTCACTGCTGCGTTTCTTTCCTTATATCTATCTGATTGTACGTAATTTTTTACTTGTTTTAAATCAATTACATAATATACAGCGTGTCCATTTTCTATCTCAGTATATGGGTAACTTTCATAATATTAAAGATACAAAATCGGTTAAATGGACAAAGTTGTTCAGAAAATGGGGTTATAGTTGATGCTAGTGTCATATGTTCACAACCACTTAAGATAAAATAAAGGTGAAAACTGATTCTAGTACAGTTTTGTATGTAGAATCTAATAATGTCATTTAAAAATCCATGGCACTCTTTATTTTGGAGATATAATACAAATTTGTATTTTTTTAAATGGAAGTCATAGTTGACCATGGTGTCATTAAGATGCTTATCTTTTTCTGATTTCATTGATATAACATTTGGTACACCTATCTCTTTTAAGATTTTGATTTGCAATGAAATAAGGAATTATTGTTTCTAATAATTAGGAAAATAATCAACTAGGCTTTGAAAATATTTTATTATGGAAAAAATAATAAAAGATTAAAGAAGGCATTTGGAGAACAATCAAAATAAAACTCAGCAAAAACATTAAACAAAAGCAAACAACTTAATTGTAATTTAATTAAGTAAGTGTTCAAAATGTCCTCCATTAGTCAATATACACAATTCGCACCTGCTCACAATTTCAGTTTGAACCCAATGTAAACTGTGAGGTCTGATACTTCTTATTGCCCCCATAATACTAATCTTCAAATCCTCGATGTTGTTAGGTTTATTCATGTATACTTTATTTTTTACGGCACCCCTTAAGAAAAAGTCTAGAGGTGTAATGTCTGGAGATCTTGCTGGCCAGAGAAGTGTACCTGCATTGCCCATCCAGTTAGGAAAACGCCCCCAAAGGTAATTACATAGCCGAGCTGTGGGCAATTATGAGCAGGTGCACCATCGTGCTGGAAGTATTTTAAATTTTGCATCAAATTTAGTGGTATTTCACCTAACGTGTCTTCCAATGCATTACGTAAAAAGTGTAAATAACGAGTACCATTTAAGTTGTTTTCAAAAAAATATGGCCGCAATATTTTTATACCAAAAAAATGCGTCACCACACATTTACGGAGAACACATGTTGATCTCTCCTTTCGGTAGTAAGGTGAAGATTATTTTGAGACCAATAAATATTATTGTTTGGATTAAATATGCCATTATTTGTAAATTTCGTTTCATCCCTAAATAAAATTGTACTAGAAAACTGCGGATTATTAAGTTTCTCTCAAGAACCATCTAGCAAATAATAACCTTCTTTCATGGTCTTGAGCATACAACGTCTGTCTAATGCTGCATTTAAATGGCTTGTATTTATTTTGTTTAAGAATTTTTTCTGTGGAAATTGCGCTTCACTTGAAATCTCGCGTGTGGATGTTTTTGGTTTGTAATTTACATATCCTAAAGCCATTTCCTCGTCTTCCGGCTTAAATTTCTTTTCTGCAGTACAAGGTTTACTAAAGGCTCCGTATTTATTTAAATTATTTTTCAGCTTAGAAAATAACCTCTTATCAGTCTGTCTCCTTTCCATGTAGCGGTGGTGATCAGTTTCTCAAGCTTCAGTGCTATTTCGATTGCTAGCATAATAACAAAAAAGCATATCATTCTTTTCTTGGTAGCTATACATTTTCTGAATTTGTTGAATAAAACTACGAAAGGAACTTATTTGATACTCATCTAACTTACTCAGCCTGTAATTTTTGACATCTACATGTGTTTGTTTGCCGTGTTTGTTAGTCAAAACCTACTTATGAATTAATAGAAATAATAATTGTTTATTTCACTACAAATCAAAATCTAAAAGAGATAGCTATACCAAATGTTATATGAATGAAATCAGAAAAAAATAGGTATTTAAATGACACCGTGGCCAACTATGATTTCCATTTAAAAAATACAAGTTTTTATATCTCCAAAATAGTGCCATGGATTTTTAAATCACATTCTACATAAAAAAAGAACTAAGTATACTAGAAGCCGTTTTCACCTTTATTTTATCTTTAGGGGTTGTTGTGTTTGATTCCCATTTTGCGAGAGGGAGTATGGGTACTGTCACAAGTATTGAAAGCAGACAGCAGCCGTAATAACCGCCAATAATTAAATTACATTTTTTGTAAATTCCAAAAATAGCTAGAGACGTCACTTGTCATCATTTGACACATATATTTTTATATCTTACTTCATATGAATATAAATCGGTTAAGTAAATAAAGGAATGCGGATTTATGCTGAGGCAACCTTGAAGTTTCACATACTTACGACCAGTGGCGGCTCGTGAGTTTCTAAGGGTAAGAGTTGCGCAAAAAGTAAATTATAAATAATTGTAAATGCCAATTGTACTATCGGCAATTATGGCCACACAGTACCCAACAAGCACCAAAGTAACTGAAACCGAGACTGGAACCTATTTGAAGTAACGCAATCGCGACTATAAATATTACTTTTTTGTATAAATTACTTTAATTACCAAATTTAAAGTCTCCGAAACGTAGT
>JARFOC010094677.1:0-13149 GCA_031763485.1 Osmoderma eremita | reverse complement strand
ACACTGTTAACGTTGAAAATATCGGAGTTCTCGATTTTAGGTCGGAAACTTTTATGTGGCTACGAGTGTACATATAACATGACGAAAAATTGATCACAATGGACTACTCTTTTATAGACTGTGAATAATGTTTCTTTTACTTGTTTGTATTCGTTCTTAAATTAGGAGGAACATTTTTTTAGTAACAAAAACTTTGAGGCACGTGTTAAATACAATAAAAGGCACTGTTTACTTCGTCTTTATTGCTGGTTATATAAAATAGTGTTTACAAATGCTGTATGTTCAGAATGTTTAGAATATATTTTTTTCCGTGGAAAATGGAGATCATGTTCAATAAATTATTAGTAAAATATATATCATTTTGAGAAGGTAGGTTTCTGTGACTTCTTTTATTAAAACCCTCAGTTGTAATTAATTTAACTAACATAAATTCTTTTAAATTTTTATAGGGTTTTTATGTGTGCTATTTTATACTTTTGTCAAGTCATACTCTATATCTGCACAAATAAAAACATTATCTTGCCAAATTACTGTTAGTACATTTTCCAATTACTAATTTAGCATATTTTAAACTTTTGCCATTCAAATCATAAATTCTTATAGTTTCTCATTATTTTTCTCAACAAAACCCATTTATTTACTTAACTAATTTTATTTTATAATTAAAAGGACCATGAGGGGCATTTAGAGATCTACATTAATTTTAAAATGTAGAAAAATAACGAAACATAAGGACTTCAAACGCCGTGCGTTCGGCAAAACATCATGCACATGTGTGTACCTTTAAATGTATCGGTACAGGCCTCGATGCATCTTCCCGAGGCCTCCATCGAGACAGCATGACGTCACTCCACTGTGTCGAGGCCTCGTTAGCTAGCTAGCGTTAAACCCTACATGCCAGGAAGGGACACTTTGTCAAAGCCCAAAATAGCATAGCGAAATAGTAGAACGAGGAAATACATAGATATACAGCAACAATAATCTAGAACTGCGGTCTAAACGAAAAGATTATAAATAAGATTTTCAAAACAGAATCTCCAACAGCCATTAAGTGGATGCAGTAGATCTGTGGTTTTCTTCAGGAAAAACTCCAGGAGAAAGGGTCTCAGGTGAGACGAGCAACCTACCTGAGGTAAAAATGTGCTCCTAGCATCAACGACTTATCCTCGGATAGAACCAATCACTTTGATGATGGTACGCTACGAAAAAGTTGAACCTCATCCTCCCAGGAAATTTTCCTCTGTCTCCCGCAGTTCAATTGAAAAATATAGCATCTACTCCCAATGTGCGAAGAAGAAGAAGAATAATTTTAATGACCAAACCCAACAGAAATCGTCTTGTATTTTGTAGTTTCTAGCACACTTAAACTAAACAATATCTACCAACAATGCAATTTATTTACGATTTAATCTACTGAAGAAAAAAGAACAGTATAAATACAAATCGTACCAGTATTTCCTTTTCAAACTTTTATCCGCAGTACGCGTAAAGTAATAATTAAAAGTTAAATAAGTTTCCTTGAAATTCCTGTAACGTTAAACTGCGTCTCAAACTTCATTGACTCGAATTCGCGACCACAGGTTATTCCCGACCACCTTGTTGCTAAGCGGGCTTTTTCAATTTCATTATTTTATTCATTTTGTTAATTAAACGGGACTGGATGCGAATTTTTTCTTTTTAAATTCGTCCTCGTCGGCTTTCATTATCGTTGTTTTCTGCCTTACGCAGAATTAGCGCCAGTCGTTTTATTGTCGTAAATAATAATTTCCGAAATCTGTCGGAAAACGTCGAAAAGGCGGAGAAATTAAAAGGGTATATAAGTAGTGATTAATTAACTTCCTTCGAGATAAAATGTTAAATAATGGGGTTTTTATTCTTAAGGTATTATTAATTCACGAGG
The DNA here is from genome assembly GCA_031763485.1 of Osmoderma eremita. Taxonomy (NCBI): domain Eukaryota; kingdom Metazoa; phylum Arthropoda; class Insecta; order Coleoptera; family Scarabaeidae; genus Osmoderma; species Osmoderma eremita. The sequence continues at coordinate 11,249 of JARFOC010094677.1, read as the reverse complement.
AAGGGTGAGTTTAGAAATGGATTACTATATATTTTATTGTACTGAACTGTTGAAAGCGGTGTTGCGCGCGAAATACGATTAATTAGGGACACTTCCCATATCAACATGATCTAGGACAGCAAAAAAATGTACGGCATCACGTGGCGCAGACGAGGGTTGCAATAAAACTAGCAGATCCTCTGGAGTATATTAGAAACGTATACCGTTTCAAACCAACTGTGTTGCAAGCAGTGGTATTCGAAACCTGAAGTTATAAATTACCAGCTAAAACTAGAATTAACACCAGACACTTTAGATTGGAGAAATAAAGTAAATGTTCTAAATTTATACGCACCCACGTCTTGCGTCAGACTAGTTGGATTACAAATATTTCGAGAATTTAGCTTATTTTCAGTTTTGAACGCAAAATATCTCATACTGGAACGAGAATAGGACATACGACACACCATGCGTTGCATGGCTTTGAAGGCAACACATAATCTAAGATATCGTGGCAAAGAGATTAACGAAAATACGCATGTAGGCTTTCTAAATACGGGGTAACTAGGAGTAAAAATAAAATAATTCAAATCATCAAGGTGTCCCTTGATTTGAATTATTTTTTCTTTTACTTTATAAACATTTTCATATACAGAGTGAATTTTTGCCGCCCCCGGATGGCTCAGTAAAGAGAGTTAGAACAGAATACGCATTACTCTGCTGTAGGGATAGTTGTGAACTTATGGCTTACGTCAGCATTATCTAATCGAAGAAATACATTTTTTGTCCCTCCGATTAGGCTCCCTATGCACAGAACATGAGCATGCACTGGGTATATTGACAAAATACTGTAAATATACCCAGTGGACGCCCTCGTGCTGCGATTAGGTCATATGTTAGGTAAAGATAGCACGGACTGTGAGACAGTATAGTAAAAACACTGTATCGGATCACTCCTCACCTCACAATAAATTGACTAATTCGGGACAAAAAAATTGGATATTTTATAAGGTGGAAGAAAGAACTGAAGGAAGAGGTTAAGGTATTTAGAAATTCGAGTTCAATTATTGTCAAAATTCGTTGTATTTCTTTTATATTGATTGATGGATTCATTTGGAGCCCAATGCAGAGAAGGTTCATTTACATCCCTTAACACTGCGGCTTTGTGGCCTATTTTCTGACTATCCGAACAGATCTATCCCCTAACAAAGTTTAATAGTGTGTGCGTCAAATCCTTTTCCGGTATGCCCCGCAGTGTGTCTATTGCACCTGATAGGGAGTTTCCTCGGTGGCTTAATGCGTAGCATTAAAAAATAATGTGATAGGCTGTTTACTCCTCTTCATTGCATAATCTGCACAGTGGTTCCTCTCTGTAGACTCCCATTCCGTGTAGATGTTTCCTTAGGTTGCCGTGTCCAGTAAGTAGACACGTCATCACACTAATCTGCGTTCTGCTAAGAAATAGTATGTCAGCTGCCAAATGTTGTGATGGTTTTCTCATCATCTGTTTGCTGTGTTTCTGTCCTGCTACATGCTGCTAGTGTTTCTGGTGATATTCAGTCACCCACTCAGTTACTGCACCACGTGCAGCAGCTATTGTGATCCCGAGAGCTAGCTCAAGTCCAATGAAGGTCATTTCGGATCCCTTCCCTGCTAACTGGCCGCCTGGTCATTGCCTGCAATGCCCCGACACAGCTTGACCGTATTGTTTCGTCAGGTTTTGAAGGTCTTGCAGGCAGTCCCATACGAGGCTGGAAGATATCCGATAAGATGCCAATGCCTTTAAGGCAGCTTGGCTGTCCGTGAGAATGTAGAGTGGTTGGCTTTGTGGCCCCTGCTGCAGGCACTCTGTAGCACTCTAGACTTGTATTACACAGATTTCAGTTTGAAGCACGGAGGCGTGCTCTCCGAGGGGTACGCGTAGTCTTCGCTCATTTCTTTTATATAACTAATTTACAAAATTCTACACATAACTATCATTAGAATATTGACATCCGTATTTTAATTTTCATAAACATACAGTTACTCAATCTCGTATTCGTACAACCTTAGTATTCACAGAAACAAAAAAAAAACGATGTTTTTTCTAAAATGTTTATAGATTTTATATAGGAAATTAAGCTTACTACTAATATAAATAATTAATTGTGTTTATAATGTGACGTTACTACAAAAATATCAAAATCAAAAGAAAAAACAAAATACTGAACAAATTCAATGTCAAATTCATATTCGTACAATCAGATAATAACTCAATTTTTCAAATAATTAATTGATTAATAGCGCCTATGATTTCCTCTATTTTTTATAACTTCCTTTAATCTTGTTGAAATTGACTGCACCAGCCTTTTTGTTTTTTCAGAGGAAATATTATTCAATTCCAATAATAGTTTCTCCTTAACATCATTTCTATTAGAAACATGATATATTCTAACTTCAGTTTTTAGTTCAGCCCAAAGATTCTCGATGGTGTTAATTTCTTGCTATTGTGGGGGTGTTTCCATAACTTTTGGGCAATTGTATAGTAATATAGTAGTAATTTTATTACTTCGGCTTTATGTTTGGGATCGTTGTCTTCGTAAAAAAGAAATCTATCCGTTATACCCAAACGATCCGCACTTAATTTTAAATTTTGTTTTAAGATATTGATATACATGTACTAATCCATGATCCCATCGATAAAATGTAGATTTCCGACACCATTTGCGGAGAAACACCCCCACACCATGACGGATCCGCCGCCATGTTTTACCGTAGCCTGCAAATTTTGCTTGAGGAGACTTGTATTTGGTTTGCGCCATACAAATTGTCTACCACCTGACTGGAAGATATTATATTTACTTTCATCCGTGAATATCACATTTCCAATATGAATATGCATTTAGATGCATGTTCTTTGGCAAACTTTAAACGCTTACATCTATTAGCATCACTAATACACAGCCACACTGCTACACGGCCATGGTAATTGTGCCTTCTTAAAACATTGCGTATTATTTCTGCACATACCGTCTTGCATTATCACTATTAAATTTTCCTGTTAATTTTGGTGTGGATATTTTCGGATTTAACCGTACTTCATTTAACATTGTTCGCTCATCACATTCGTTTAATAGTTTTCTGTTACAATTTATGGGTTGGCTTGATATTCTGTGTTCTCTCTTATATCGTTCAATAAAGCTATGAACTGTAGAGCGACTTCGATTAACGATTTCACTGAACAAACTTATTCTAACTAATAACAAGTTCTCCAATATGTACTTCACTTGTTTCATTTCTAAGAATGTGCGATATTTCATACTTCAAGAAGCAATAGAGTTTAGTGTACGAATTGGACTGAATTTGTTCGTTCTTTTTCTCTTTTAATTTTAATATTTTCATTGTAACATCACAATAGAAAGATAATATTATTCATTTTAGTACTAAGCTTAATTTCCTATATAAAATCAATAAATGTTGTTTTGTTGTTTCTGTGGATACTAAAGTTGTACGAATATGAGATTGAGTTACTGTATCCATTGCTGTATGTCATAAATTTAATCCATCAAATTTCTTAGTTGTCATATTATTTTTCAAAAGTTACCTATTTACATCTATCTAATGTAACACATCAAACCCAACTAAACACCTACTATCAATAGTAAATTTAATAAATCGCATGTGCAGTTACGTCACTTTCGGACATTAACATTTAACGTTAACATTAACTGAAAGTCACTTTTGACGCATTGCAAAAATATGTATGTATATTTATTAATGTTATCCTTATACTAAGCACTAATTTCTATCAGCCCCAAGTATCATTCTTGTCCTCGCATGGGTTCATTTAATGTCGCAAACATAAAAGTAAAGATACAAATTACTTTACCCTACGCGTCTGGCAAATTTGCATATATTGAACCTGATAGAAATGTATCTGCAAAGTACCATCACAACTTTGCGACGCCTTTACATTCATGCAACTCTGTGTACATATGTGTATACACGAACGACATGAATAAAACTTCATTTTGTTTCGCCAGGCGAAACAAGAAATTTAATTTCACCCGTTGGATTAGGTGTATGCATTGAATATTGGGGGAATTTGCCAACTTACTCTCAGAAAATATGTAAGGAAAATTATAGTGTGAGATACACAGCTGTCATCAAAGGTGAAAAAGCATAGGCAATATATAGAAAAATGCAAAGATAAATTATACATTTATACAAAATGCATTTTCATTAGGTAATTACAATTTTGATGAAATTTGCATCAAAACAAATAACACTTAAACATTTAATACCACATGTGAAATGCAAGTTTTTCATAGTAAACATGAAATTAGGAGTATAAATTCAGGTAATATCACATTTTTAATTGCGTGCAGCCCTCCTAACTTAAGGTTTCAATATTAGGAATTTATTTTACTTTTACGGCACACTCACAAACGAATTTCTCCCACTTTTATGATATAGTAATTCGTAAAATATTTACTCGCCATGTTTACTATACACGAGATGAAGGGTAAACTACTAAAAATGTGATTGCTCAATAAAGAACGTTTTATAGAGCATATAAGACCTGATAGCTATCTGGCTGAAATTTTAGTATTTTTGCTATATATTCAGGTGCTTCTAAAAAATTAAGAACATAAATGATAGGATTCTATATACACATAATCAATGATCAACGTACGAGGTTATTATTGTTAAATATTTTAAGTACGAAAACTCTAGCATCGAATAACAGCATTTAAAGTGTCTTGTATCTATTATGTCAATTATTCGCAGATTGTTTACTTTGACACCTTATGTAACAGCACTTTGTGGGTACTGGTGTAAATATCCAGAGAAATTGGCACAGAGGAAGAAGTGATTCTTAAATATTTCTTTTTTGTTTCGACGTTCTTCATTTGTATTTTCGACCCTACTGACACCATTAAGTTATTCAGGTTGCCCAAACTGCTGCGTGGAACTACTGCTGGATCACGCAAAAACTGTTTTACATACTCGTAATATGACCATTACCACATAAAAGGAAATGCAGTTGCGTCAAGAGTTATTCGACGATAGCTAGAATTACTTTCTTTACGAATGGATTCAACGACAAATCCGCGAATGTGTAATTTATTTGATTCTATCTCCTTTGCAGACGAAACTACCTTTCACATAAATGAAACCATGAATCGACATAATTTCTATTATTATTCCACAAGTAATCACCATTTCGCAGCAACTCATAGTCAAAGTAGGTGATATTTGAATGTTTGAGGTGGCATAATTTGAGACCATATTTTTGGAAGAACGAGTGAATGGTTTATTTAGGCTCTTTAGAAAATCATTTACCGTTATTATTGGGAAATGTTCCCCTAAACTCTCGTCAAAGAATGTGGTATCTGCGTGATGAAGCTCCAGTACACCACACTGGGTTAATTAAGACATAATCATCTAAACACGTATTTCACTGAAAGATGGATAGGGAGAGGGGAACTAATCGAGTGCCCAGCTCAATCATTATCCCAAAAATGTTTAGCTTTTCAAATTTTCTGGGTAATGTATTTCTTAGTTTTAAAAGAACATTTTAGCAACTAATACTTTCATATATGTAATAGTAATCTTACAAACCAAAAATAAGAAACTCCTATATTTAAGTACAGTGGACTCTCTCTTAACCGACCATTACATTAACCGACTGTTTCTTAGAAAAAGGGGAGTCGGTTAAAAAAATTGTACTAGACCTTGGGGTCGGGGAAACCATTGTAAAAGATTGGAAAAGAAATAAAGTGAACATAATATCTTACTGCTCCAGTGTATCAAATGAAACCCCTATAGTTTTAACACGGTGTACACGTTTTATGGATCTGCGGAGAAAAGTTATCGGCGGATCCACTAGCTGCTATTAATTCTTAAAATTCATTTACAAAAACCATTACTGATCAAAACATGATGTCTGATCAGATTTATAATACCGACGAAACGGGGCTAAATTATAAAATGCTTCCGCGACAGACTCTTGCTCGACATGCAGAACTAAATGCGCCAGGTCATAAGTTGTCTAAATGCAGAATTGCCATTGCTGTTTGCTCCAATGCTTCGGCAACACATAAACTTCCACTTTTTGTTATGGGAAAATCTGTAAAACCCAGGACCTTCAAATATATAAATCCTTCATCTCTACCCGTTTATTATCGCGCAAGGAAATCAGCTTGGATGGATTCCTTTTTATTTCAAGAATGAATTTGTTCCGAAGGTGCGAACATCTCTAAAATCCAGAAATCTTCCAGAAAAGGCCAGTCTACTGTTAGATAATGCTCCTAGCCGTCCATCAAGTGATTGCCTCAAACACAATGAAATTAAGGCTATGTTCCTGCTACCTAATGTTACATCGATTATACAACAGATGGATCAGGGTGTTATCGCGGCAGTAAAGAAACTGTACAAGAAAAATTATAAACTTAGTTTTGGAAAATATTAATCATGATACTGATACAATACAAGCTTTAAGAAAACTTAATACGAATGACGTTATTTACATGCTACCAGATGTATGGAATACAATTTCTGAAACTACTCTGCAAAAATCTTGGCGAACAATTTTGCCAACGGTTGTTTCAGATGATATTACGCCTAGCCCGTGCAGAAAATGAACGTTTGCCTTTAGTATGACATTTACCAGGATGCGAAGCTCTTAAGGAACAAGAGATAGCCGAATGGTTAAATAAAGATGAAAATGTGGAAAAAGAAGTGGAGGATAATAAGATTATCGAAGCAGTATGAATAATAATGAGGATCATGAAAGTATGGATGAATCCGACGAGGATCAAGAAAGAAAGGTTTCTCTCTAGATGCTCTAGAAATAGCCCTTCGATATGTTGAACAACAGCCTACTTCAAGGCTTGTCGATGTACTGAATTTGAAAAAATGGAGAGTTTATGCAGCTAACATACGTCAAAGTAACATAGAGAAATAGAAAATGACCGACTTTTCTCATAAAGCTGAGGGCTATGAGTGTACAGTGTGCATTAAAGTGTTTTTCAGTAAAATGTACACTGGGGTATATATTTTATTATTATATTCTCATGTAATAAACTATTTAACCAATTTTTATTTATAGATACAGTGCAAAGCGAGTTGAACCTACTACGTACCTAACTGTACTTCAAATACAAAGTAAATTAGTTAAATTTCTGTCAACTGACTTTTTCCATTATCCGATGGTAACCCGGTCCCATCCAAGTCGTACCAGACAGAGTCTACTGTACATATTACATAATGAAATAGCGTTCGTATTTTTAAGTAAATAAGGAAAGATGAGGGAATGGTATACCGCTTAAGTCATTTAGCCTCTCAGTACGGATTCATTTTTACTCAACATTATGAAACGTCTTACTACTAACTAACACAGTACCATTGACGATTAAAAAAAAGGAATCTCTTAAACAGCTGCAAGCATAAAATAAGCTTACATTTCACACACTTGGACTTTGCTGATATTAATATATACACAGAAATAATAAAAACTTGAAAACCTACACTTCCATCACTCATTTTATTTGTTCAACCTAAAGCAAAACAAAATGATCAAAACCTTTAACTAGATACAATCACGAACAGAGGGTTGTTTTCATGGGAAATTAATGCAAGATAATTCTACAGACATTAGTAAGGTAAAGTAATAAGTGACACTAATTAATTTTACATAAAATTTATGTGCGTAAAGATTTACTTGGGTTTTAATGAACGAAACTTACAACTACATAAATTATAACGTGAACGCATCCAAATTACACTAATTAAATGTAGTCCTCAAGTATCTTATGAAATTATAAATAACAAAAAGTATACACTGTGTCCAAAGTTAACTGTTCACCATTGATAACTTCGTTATTATTGGAGTTATGAAGTTAAATTAGCGAACATCTCTGATTGAGATGGTGATAACACAAAAAATATGAGATATCCATATTAGCTATTCAATTAGAACTCTATACATTGGGAAATAATAATCTAGTAAGTCTAGCCAGAGGTGATAACGGGACTAATTAACGTTGCTAGGTAAAATAATATTTATTTTTCATATAGATTGTAAACTCCTAACACATTCTTACACATAACACAATACAATACAAAGGGGTTTTCCGAAGATATCTGCAAATTAACTACACAAACTCACCGAGAAAAGAACCGCAACTACAGTCGTGGACGCCTACTTCCATTGGCTGATGACCTAATAAGTGGGAATCACCTAAGCAACAAGAGCATGCGATTATCATGTAAATATCGTGTTAGTAACTAGGTGCGTTACTAGACGAAAAATAAACAAAGTAATAAAAAAATAATAACGTCAAGATAGATTGTATGCGTCAGATCAGAGATAATATAGTAAGGACAGGTGGGGCACCTAACGTTAAAATTGTGTGACTATTCCTCTGGTGGTCTGCGAACCCAACTACACAGAATACCGCGCCAAATCTCATATATTTCAAACTTGACAGGCTGCATAATGCCAACCAAAGTACTATTCATTCTTTTATACAAGCTTTTTTCGCATAATGTCATTCATAAAATGTGCCAAAAAGTATATGCATTCTGCCGTACAGATTTTTAAGTAGCACATGTTCTGTTTCCAACTATAATTCTGTTCAGAAAGTGAGCGCACAAGTTGCGCAAAAAACACGCATTGATGGTTTCGATTAACGCATTCCTGAAAGTTATACATATTTAGAATTGGAATTAACCTTTTTGCTTACCAGACGGAATACCATAAACATACTGTTCGGATCACTCCTGCCGCACAAAGTTGTTAAATCCACTTATTTTTCAAACACAATAATGCACCAATTAGCTTTAACAGTAACTTATTCACGTTCTGACTTCTACAGTCGCAACTTACACACTAAAGACTCTAAAGGAAAACAATTCACTCTAACAGTAATCTACCCTACTCAACAAAAACATAGCTATTAGGAATATAACTACACTAATACTACTACATTTTTTCACTTGCTTTGCGAACTGTGCGGATGGTAGTAGTCTTATTTCTTCTGGGAGGTGGTTATATAATTTTGTTCCCCAGTAGTCCATGGATCTTTGTGTGCTGGTTAATCGGTGGAATGACGGCCTCAAGTCATCCCGGTTTTTTGTGGCATACTGATGGTGCTGACCATTCGATGGGAACATGTTTTTGTTGTTGTGTATATGATTGACGACGGAGATGTTATACACTGACGGCAAGGTAGGTATGCTCTGAGTTTTGAAATGAGATCTACAACTTTCATGGTAGCCAAGGTTGCTTAAAATCCTAATGGCTTTCTTTTGCATACCAAATACCCTATCCGCCTCCGCCGAAATTTCCCAAAATAGGAAGCCATAAGATAGAAGGGAGTGGAAATATGAAAAGTAGACCATCCTAGCTGCTCCATAACTTGCGGGGTGTTTGATCCTTCTTAAAGCGTATAGTGCAGCCGACAGCTTGCAACACACCCTGTCTATGTGGTGATACCATTTCAAGCAACTATCAATGGTAATGCTCAGGAACTCCACATTAAACGATGTACCAGTACGAGTGGAAAATCTAATAGTTTTTGTTTTGTCAGAGTTTATCTTTAAGTTGTTAGTAGCAAACCAACGTTCGGTATTTTCTATAACCTTCCGGGATCTCTGCCCAAGCACCGAAGGATCGTTCGTGCATACCAACAACGATGTGTCATCCGCATAGAGACAAACCTCGCACGCCCCAACGTTGGATGGAAGATCGTTGACGTAGATTAAGAATAGCAAGGGTCCCAGAATCGAGTACTGAGGCACACCACACTGTATTTCCCCAAGTAATGATCGTGAATCGTTCCAGTCCGTCAGGTGCATCCTGCAAGCAAGGTAAAATTTTAGGAGGACAAGTGAATTTCCCCTAATTTCGTAGTACTCTAGCTCCTCCAGCAAGATATCATGATTCACGGAATCGAAAGCCTTTGATAGATCTAAAAGTGTCATTTGGGTCAACGCACCAGGATCAAAAGCGTTGTAAATCTGCTGTACCATTTGTGATATCCCACTGATTGTCGAGTGAGCTCTTCTATAGCCGTGCTGTTTTGACGACAGATAGTTGTTGTCCTCAAAATAGGAGATCAACCTAGATGCAATTGCCTATTCAAGGATCTTTGAGAAAGATGGCAGTATGCTAATGGGTCTATAGTTTTGACATTCGTTCTTGTTTCTCTTTTTGTATATTGGAATAACTTTCCCCACTTTAAGTACGATAGGAAGCACTCATTGCTGCACGCAATTATTAAACATGATTGCCAGCGGGTCACATAGCTCCTAGTCCAAACGCTTCAGCAAACTTGTTGAAATCCCGTATACATCGGTTGTGTCTATGCTTTTCAGGTGTTTTATAATATTCTTTATCTCTTCTGGGGTAATTGGAGTAAAGAAATATGATTTGATGCTAGCGAAATGTAGGTTACGTAAGAGATTTGAGTATGAAGGGTCGTTATGTGAGCCTGATGTTATGCATTCGCCAATCTCACAAGAATATTTGTTTAAAGCATACTAGCATACTAGCTTATGCTGGCGACTAAGAAATCTTTATTCGCATTAAGAGTAAGTGATTGGTTCACTTCCTTAAAGCTACTGGTAAATGTACACACATGTTACTTTATGTCATTTTTTTTAAGAAAATTAAAACCATTTCTTCGTCATACTCAATAAATAATTACATGCTTACATGAGGTCACGAACTTCGAGATATTGGAGTTATATTTGATAGTCGCTTAAGTTTTGACGCCGCATATTAACCAACTCTGTATAAGTACAACGAAAGCTACGGGCTTCATAATGCGCACGTGTAAATATTTTAATAACATATCCCTTTTTAAAGATGTATTCTTCAATTTTATAACGATTAAATTAATATATGCTTTACCTGTTTGGTCAACGCACCACAGTTACCCACAACTTAAGGTTGAGAAGATTCCTTACATTTTTATCGTTTAAAATTGATGGAATTTACCCACAGCGAAAGATAGGTTATGCTGCTTTTATGAATTGGTATGCCACTGTATAGTTTGCTGTTGCGACTGACAAGAAGCACGCTTTGTATTGAGACTAATACATGGAACTGCTGATTGTCCTGATTTACTGTCTTTCTTAACTTATCTTCTTACTATCTGATTTATTATGAGCGGTTAAAAAAACGTGCCTTTGAGACGGCGTGCAGTCTTTTCTTAGAATTGTGCCAGTCAGGGCAAAGTGGGAAAAATGTTGCGTGTGTTTCGTGCCTTTGAGACGGCGTG
>JARFOC010094666.1:0-13149 GCA_031763485.1 Osmoderma eremita | reverse complement strand
GTCTTTAATGCTTGTACCCCTTTCATTGCTTTTGCTAGTATGGTGATTCCAGCAATAAACCATGCGCTGATAATGGCGTTTTTACGGTTAATTGTTTTTGGCATTTTTGATGTTTCTCACATAATAATTCTCCATTAGTATTCGTTTCCTCGTGTATTTTCTGTACCTCGGCCACATCTTTATAACAACTCTCTTTCCCTATTTGGGCGTTGAAATCACCCATCATCAATAATACACATATATCATTTGTTGGCATTTCTTCGCATACGCTTTCTAAGTTTTCATATAAATATTTGCTTTTATATGATGTATGGTACTCCATCTTTAATATACTATTTGCAACAATATTTTTAGAATGAATGACAAAAGATATTTGGATTTTAAAAACTTCAAAAACATGAATACTAAATTATTTAACTTTTATCCTACCTAACAGTCCTTGTATCTACCGTTTTTAACATGCTCGTAACAAACACATTTATGACGGACATGATGCATTGAAACATACAGTGAAAAGATGCGTACAAAAACCATGCAGTAATTATTGGGAAGAAGATATCAATAAATCAGTGGTTACCGTAACGGAATCGAAGGAAACCATTCTCACTTTAAGTAAGTTACGACGAATTCTTTTGTGAAAAATACATCTTGAAACGGAACTGTGTTATTTTGCCATGATTTATTAACACGTTCGTATTACTATTATTCTTCTTCAAGCACAATGGAAGTAATTTATCGAGAGCGAATCGAGAATAGAAAGCTTGAGAAGTAGAGAAACCCTTCGTCCATTCAATTATTAAATTCTTAGAGTGCAGTGTTTGATATCTGCGAGTTGCTGACGTAAACTTAGGATCATCTACAGGGTGAATATTATGTTCCAGGATTTTGTTTCTAAATAAGTATCAAATGAAACACAATTTTTCAATTTTGCTTTTGTTGGTTGACTATTCGGTTCGTAATAATTATGCCATCAGCTAAACGGCTGCCTATGAATGCGTGGTCTTTTAACTATATCTTTCGTAATATACTCGCACAGCTCCTGTATTGTTTCAACAATCTTACTTTGATTATTATTCCTTAGCATCCGAATAGTTATTGGCGTAGAATTTCCTTTGAGGTATCCCAGATAAAAATAGTCGTTAGCCGTCAGATGAAGGGATCAAAGAGGCTAGTCGATAGAGCCACCTTCTGACATTATGCGGCCGGGATATGTTTCTCTCAAAATTTCAATCCTAGCTCGAGCTGTATATGGAGTGACATCATCCTGTTGAAACCACATTTGGTGCAGCGCCAATTCGGGCACCAAGAAGTCTTCGATCATATCACGGTAACCGTTATAAGATTGCCTCCTGCATTCTGAAAGAAATGGGGCCCTATGATTTCGATGTCTCACATGCTGCACATGCTCAAAACCATCTGTCGCTTTACAAAGGCGTAAAGATCGTTGGCATATCAATTTAGGATTTTCACGTTGAATGGTTAGCCAACTTGGCACATCACTAACCCAAAAAAAGCATGAAATTTTCTATAGGTTGAACGATTACTTTTGGAAACTTATTTAAGCCATCGTGCATGTTATGTGCTATACTACGGACTTCCCTCGTGTGAATTCTGTCCCAGTTCTGAGGTCTCTGATGGTTCAAACTTAGGCCCTCTTTAATTCAATCTTTTTATTAATGACTAATTACTTCCATTTTCTTGCCCAGTCCTAGCTATGCCGACGATATAGAAATTTCTAATCAGATTATCCACCGTTAGCGATTCCTTAGTGCTTCAATCTGACAGTGATAGATTGGCAACATGGTGTAATCGATATAAGCTTCAAATTAACATCAGTAAATGCTATCTAGCTTCTTACGCGGGCAAGTCCTCACCCATCAATTTCACATATAGCATCGAAGACTTTTCCCTTGGGCGAAGATCCATCATAAAAGATTTTGGCGTTCTCTGCGACACGGGCTTCTCTTTTAAAGATCAGATGCTAGTGTCTTTTCTGAAATCTCAAAATCTTTGGAATTTGTAATGATGCGTGCTTCTAAGCATTTTAAGGATATTAATCTAATTAAAATTCTGTATCATGCATCTTATCAACATTTGAGTACCCTCCCCAAATATGGCATGCGATCTATGCTTGCGATCATCTACCCCATCGAGTAAATACATCGTGAGTTTCTAAAATTTTCCTATAAAAATGGATGGTGCTTATTCCCCTAGGGCTCTTCTGTCATGGCATGTCGTCTTCGGAGGCGAGACCAGATCGGATGTATGTCAGGTTTTCGGAAAATACATTGAACAATTCCTTGTTTCACGTCTTCCCTTCAGGACGTAGTACGCATATCGATTGCCGATATCAAGGACTCACTGTCTGAGGAGGACACGAATATATATTACTTGTGTTATTGCCAATAAAGTACAATATAGCATACGGCCCGTTATTTGTTAGCTATGTTATTGCTTAAATATTTTATTCTGATTTGCATCGACTTTTCATGTATCACTTTTTTTTGGTTTTGTGTATTTCACGCGTGTAATTTTTTATTTGTTATCGACCTAACCAACTTATAAATATTGATTGGTTGCGATTCTTGTTTAAATCGCAACCAATCAAAATCGGCCTGGAACATAATTTTCATCCTGTGTCTATTGTAGTAGAATTAATCAATAAACACCCACATAGAGGCTTTGCAACGCAATTTTGTTAAATTGAAATTTAAATTGAAACATAAGTAGGTAGACATTTCTTTAAAACCAGGCAAAGGCTGAATTTATTTCCCATCTTTTACTTTCCGCAAGCAGTAGGTATCTAAAATCGCTGTAGGGAAGAACAAATATTAAATCACCAAAAAGGAATTCAAAAGCATCTATTCTCCTGATTTTACATTACTCCGAATAAACTCACTATATTACGGAATAGAAAATACATTTATAAATGTATATATACTTCTGTATATATACTTTTTCAAATTGTGTATGCCTGGATATTGAAATTAATTTTTAATTTTGATTCGTTTACGTATTGAATACCGTTTTCGGAATCGATTTGCTGTCAATAGCACTGTAATTTCTGTAATTCCTGCACCGGTTAGAATGACACAAAGTGGGTAATACACACGTTATGTAGATTCACGTGCGCGCGCATGTGCGTACTTTGAAAGTTTCTGAATGGATACTGTCGATCCTGTACAATGATATGAGATGGAGGAGATAAAGCCTGGAGACACTACCTGTCATTTTCTCCTGTGGAAGTGTTCAAGTATGGTGGCAAGGAAATCAGGGATAGAATAGGCCGTTTAATCTTAAACGCGTGGAAGACAGAAATGTCGGTCAAAAGCTAGAGTACAGCGCTGATCTGCCCAATATACAAGAAATAATAATAATAATAAACTTTATTGTCCAACAGGATACAACCCAAATAACAGGACAAAAAAAACAATGGAAAATTTACACGTGAAATACTCAATATATAAAAAAAATGTAAAACAAGATAAAATACTTGAACAAATATCAAACTGTCTTGTATAATATTCTATTCGCAATGCCCCACAAAATATACGTTGGTGTCCTTCTGAGATAGTTAGTCCTTACATCGGCAGCCGATATGCGCATTGCATTCTGGACGGAAGTCGTGGAACATGGAAGGGTATGTGCTCAAGAAGTAAAGGACAGTCTATGGTATTGTTCAATATACCTTCTAAAAACCTGAGACAGATCCCATCCCGTCTCGCACCCAAGGAAGACATGCCATGACGAGCCAAAGATCAATTGACGGAAGACCTCTAGAGGGATAAACACCATCCAGTTTATAAGATAGAAACTTTAGAAACTTACGATGTATTCTATCGAGTTTCAGACAATCGCAGGCATAGATTGGATACCATATTTGGGAAGCGTACTCAAATTTTGATAAGACAAATGCCTTATATAGAGTTATAGTCAGGTTAATATCTTTAAAATACTTAGAAACACGCATTACAAATCCCAAAGACTTCGAGGCTTCAGAAACGAGATTATCGATGTGATCTTTAAAAGAGAAACCCGTGTCGAAGAGAACGCCCAAATCTCTAATGAGTAATCTCCTCTCAAGGTAGAAATCGTCAATGCTATATATGAAGTTGATGGATGAGGACGTGCGTGCATAAGAAGCTACATAGCATTTATTCATGTTAATTCGAAGCTTATACCGATTACACCATGTTACCAATCTATCAATGTCAGATTGAAGCACTAAGAAATCACTGACGGTGGAAATCTGATTAAAGATTTTTATATCGTCTGCACAAGCTAGAACTGGACAAATAAAGGAAAGCAATAAATCATTAATAAAACGATTGAATAAAAGGGGACCTAATCTTGAACCTTGAGAGACCCCAGAACTGGGACAAAACTCATACGAGGGAAATCCATTGTATAGCACGTAGCATATACGACCGCTCAAATAAGATTCCAGAATTTTAATAACCGATGGAACAAAGCCAAAAGAGCTTACTTTGTGTAACAGGATTTGATGATCTATCGTATCAAAAGCCTGTGAAACACAAGCCAAATTGGTAACAGTGGAGCGTCCAGGAATAAAGCCATGCTGATTAGGTGATAAATATGCGCGCACTTGGTTAAAGATAGAGCTATAAATAAATTTTTCATAGACTTTAGCAAAGTTAGAGAGAATGAAAATAGGCATATAATTGGAGAAAATGGTTGGGTCCTCTTTCTTCAACACAGGACAAATCCTGGCACGTTTCCACAATGAAGGAAAAGCAGCAGTTCGTATGGATACATTAATGATGGTTAATAGAGGACCAGCAAGCGCATACCTGCAGTCACGGACCAGAAATCTCGGAAGTAGGTCGTCACCGGCTGTCAGCTTATTAGGGAAACACGCCATAATCCGTATAAGCTCGTCCTCCGTCGCGGGGAGGATATTCAATGGCAGTGTACCTGCCAGCTGGTCCTGTAAATCAGTCGGCACGCTAGGCGTGTAAACAGCAGAAAATGTGTCGGCAAATGCATTAACTATCCCGGCGGGCTCAATATATTCGTTCCCTACTGAATCGCAAAGTCTCCCAGGTATTCTTGTCGTCCGTCTCTTAGCATTGAGGAACTTCCAAAGGATGGAGGGGCAGTTCTCAATGTTGCATTCGACACTGGTGACATAGTTATTGTAACTATCCGCAATCTGGGCCCTACATAATTTCCTCAATCGCTTGAACTCATCATAGTAATTCCGGTTCCTAGTGCTAATCCATTTCTTATGAAAATATCTTTTATCTCGTAAATTAGACTTAATAACGGCAGTAAACCAAGGAGGGTAACAGGATTTTGTTTGAATAATGCGTTCGCCATCGAGTAATTGCTTTCCTAGACACAGTGTACAAGGTATATGCTTGGCAGTACCTTGTATCTAGGAAAGAGGTTATTCGATAGTTAAAGGATCGATTAAAGATTTACCAAGAGAGAGTTGTTGGAGAGTGTAAGAGCACCATCAGGGAAGGAATATACGGTATACTAGATATTTACAATGAAGCAACTTCATTCGAATACTTATGAACAAAATTTACGTATGCTGTTCATCGACTATAAGTATGCATACGACTCCGTAAAGAGGAGTATGCTATTCGGAGTCTTGAAAAAACTAAAGGTGTCCGGCAAATTAAGAAGGCTTGTGGCAAGGACATTGGATAGTACATATAACAGAGTCTCGCTATGCGTGCGAAACGTGAATTATGAATAAAAGAGAGGAGGATAGTTGTAGAGTATGGGAAAGAGAGATTTTAAGAAAAATGTTTGGTAAAATAAGGGTAGAACAGGAATGGGGAAAGCGGGCGAACGCTGAAATAATGGAAATATACACTAGTCCATAGATTATCCAGATAGCGCAAAGAGTCAGATGGTTGCGACATAGAGCAAGAATGTCAAGGAATAGATGGCCGAAGAGAGTTCTAACGGGGGGAGAATGTAGTAGGAGAAGAAAAGGACGATCCAGAAAGAAATGGCTAGAGATCGCTTAGGAAGATATGAGTACGGTTGAGGTGAAGACATGGCAACAAGATGCACAGGACAGAGGTGTCTGTTGGAGGATAGTGAAGAAATTGGAAAGCCTATCGCTACAAAGCTTGTAGCGGTGATGTATAACATCTTGAAAAGGCGCCAACATAATTTACCATTTTATAACAACAATATCTTAAAAACTCCTTGGTCAATAATAAGTTGATACAGGACCCTTTTAAAAACCTGGAATTTACAAAATTAAAATGCTTAGAATGTGAGAAAATTTATGTAGGCTAAACTGCCAGAAATATTAAACAGTGTTTTGACAAACACATGAAGTCATTTAGGCTGGAGAAGGATAATTCATCATTCACGAACCGTAGAGCCAGATTATCACAGTTCAATTAAAGATTTAAAAAGATTATGCTGTTCAAGTAAGGGCCTAAAAATGAATGCATCACAACCTTATGTATTCAAAAAGAATTTCTTTAGAATCCCAATGATCCCCTTAAGCAACGCGTTCACCCCAGGCAACGTGACTGTTTTGTTGTAGCTGCAACAATATGTTTTATTTGCGGCCAAAGTTAATTTGTCGGATTTAGTTGCAATGATATTGAGGCAATCGTACTACTGTACGAACACTTTCTATTACAATTCCAACATATATAATACATTCTCTGCTAGAAGTATTTACCCACATCGAATATGCTTCCCTTGGGGGTTTTTCGAAGGGCCAGCTTCTACTCTCTCATTCATATTACCACTGTATTGCATCGTCACAAATTATCATGAAAATAGACTAATTGAGAAAAAATTGTCTGTTATACTATATAGCTTTTAAGTGTTAAATTTAAAAGGTTTAAAATATTTATAAGAACACAAACGGCGTAACGAAACTACAAATAACACTAATACTTGAGACTACTAGTAATATTTCAATTTATCCAATATAAACTTAATATGGGAAAGTGTCAACCTTTCACCTTCGCAAACTTGCCCTAACTTTCGACCAATCACCCGGAAAATAATGTCCTAGCCTTTCCAATATTCTGAATGAAGTGTACTCTATTTGTATAAGCGGTAGTAAAAGATATTTTAACGTAGGAAACATTCTTTTATCGCTTTCTAATATTAATCAAGTAAACAAAAAATAAATAAACTGAGCATCGATTATAATAAAAAACTAGATATGAAAGCGAAAGGATCTTACCTCAGTATTTGCCTCAGCACAAGTATAGCATGTGTTATCCATATGTATCCTAAGAGGGAAGTTAAAATATGTCCCAGTCTGTCTATATTAGGATAAGACTTAATTACTATCATTTCCTACGGAATTAATTACCATTTTCCGAAAATAAAATATTGCCTCGTACCATATTAAATTACATTATTGAATTTATAAATAGAAAACTAGCGGTTTGATAATACTTGTTAAAAAGATAAAATAAGATAAAAAGAGGATATTTGATACGGGCAATCATACGTTGTTTGTATGACCCGTTAGCTTAGTGGTAAGAGCGTTGATCTGATTCCAATCATTGCAAAGGTCGGTGGGTTCGATTCCCCCACGGGTCCCTTTTTTTTATTGTTCCGTACACCCCCAAACTTGCCTATACCGTGAAGTCGTAAAGTATGGAATAAAATCTAAGAATTTTTTTCGATGTGATAAAGAGAGAAGCAACGCAAAGTTGGTAGTAAAAAGAAAAGATTGCATATGGAGAAAGATTTAAAAGAAATTCAGGAGATGTACAGCAGTATGCAAATAAGGAACTTTTGCCAGAAAACGAGGGCAAACTCGGTTAAATCACCGGCCGGAGCTAAGTACTTAAGAGACAAGAATGGTGTGTTGGTGGGTGATAAGATGGCTTAGTCGGATTTGTCTGCAAGCTACTTTGAGAGCTTCTGAACATAATGGATACAGTGGAACCTGTACAAGGGTATGAGCCAGATGGATGAGATAAAGCAGATGAAACCAATATGGTTGCCGTGCCAACACAAGAGATCGAAAAGTACATAAGTGGGAAAAAGAAGCCCACAAGCCCAGCAGAAGATAACGTACCTGTGGAAGTGTTAAAGTGTGGTGGTAAATAGAATTAGGGAGAGTAGGCGGTTTAATCTTAACCGCATGGGAGACAGAAGTGTCGCCCAAAACCTGGAATACAGCACTAATTTACCCAATATACAAGAAATAATGCGTTAAATTGCGTTAGTAATTGCTTTCCTAGACACAGTGTACAAGATACCGGCAAGCATGTTAAAGGTTCGAATAAAATTTTACCAAGAGAAAGTTGTTGCAGAGAGTCAGAGCTGCTTCAGAGATGGCAGATTCACGGTAGACTAGGTGTTTACAATGAAGCAACTGCATTAGAATAACTTATGAACAAGATTTAAGTCTCTATATGCTCTTCATTGACTATAAGCAACCACCACGACAAAGAGGAGGTATTCGGAGTCTTGGAAAGACCAAAGATGTCCTGCAAATTAAGAAGACTTGTTGCAAGGAGATTGGAGAGTACATATATCAGAGTCTCGCTACGTATGCGTGTGAAACGTGGATCATGAGTAAAAGAGACCAGGATAGTCTTAGAGTATGGGAAGAAAGATTCTAAGGAAAATATTTGGAGGAGTAAGGCTAGAACAGGTATGGAGAAGGCGGACAAACACCGAAATAATGGAAATATATAACAGATCATCGATTATCTAAATAGTTAAAGCACGAGGAGCCAGATGGTTGGGACATATAGCAGGAATAGCAAGGAATAGATGGCTGAAGAGAGCTTTAATGGGAGGAGAACAGCAGTAGGGAAATAAGCAATGACCAAATAATCTGTTATACGACTTGATAATGGGAACCTACGCATTCCCGAGACACGTGTTGTCCCGAATTAATTAATACTTTGTGCGGGAGGAGTAATCCGAACAGTGTGTTTACCCACATCGAACATGCTTTCCTTGGGGGTTTTTCGCATAGCCAACTTCTACTCTCTCATTCATGTTAGCACTGCATTGTATCGTTACAAATTATCATGAAAATAAACTTACAGGGAAAAGATTATATGTTATACTGCATAGCTTTAAAATGATCTGCTTTTAGGTGTTTAATTTAAAAGGTTTAAAATATTTATAAGAAGACAAACGGCGTGACCAAACTACAAATAACACGAATATTTGAGACTGCTAGTAATATTTCATTTTATCCAATATAAATTTAATATGGGAAAGTATCAACCTTTTACTTTCGCAAACTTGCCCTAATTTTTAACCAATCACATGGAAAATAGCGTCCTAAGCTTTGCAATGTTCTGAATGAAGTGTACTCTATGTGTACAAGCGGCAGTAAAAGATATTCTAACGTAGGAAACGTTATTTTATTGATTTCTAATATTAATCAAGTAAACAAGAAATAAATAAACTGAACTAACTAGACATAAAAGCCGGAGGATTTTGTCTCAATATTTGCCTCAGCACAAGTATAAGTTTTTTACTACAACTAAAAGATACAGCTAAGAATTCTTCACCTATTCATATATATAACGATTTCGATAAAGTCACAGAACGTAATATCAATTTTTTTTTAAATCAGATTAAACAAACAAATTTTACTAAATTTAATAAACTGCTGACAGATAGTCAACACTTGAAATTATGTAATAATAATGCGGGGTAGTTTGTTAATCGCACCAACCGGGATATCCCTGTAGATATAAAGAATTTCTTATCATTAGGGCCCAAATTCAGTCTACCTTTGAAGCCTAATACCATCGACATAAGGGAAGTTCTAGCTTATTATGAAATAATAATAGACGCAGCTAACTATGGTGAGGTAGATATCCGTAGAGCTACGTTAACTAACATCCTAACTAATTATTGTACCAATAATAGTAATAAGCGTCATAGATTTCAAGACATCGGCGTCAAGTGCAGAAGGTTCCTTCAGAACAATCCCGAAATCTTAATCTTGAACGCTGACAAAGGTGCAGTAACGGTAGCGGTTGAAAAAACAGAATACTTATCCAAAACTTTAGAACTATTACAACAGCAAAACACGTACAAATTAATTAATAACGACCCTACCACCAAGAATCTGAAAAATAAGAAAGAGATCAGTGATCTCCATTATAAACAACTTGTAACGTGGAACTCTGTCAGCCCGAAACATTACACCCTACCAAAAATCCACAAAGCTGAAATACCTTATAGATCCACTGTATCATGTATAGGGTCTCCAACCTACAACATTTCTGCTTTTGCGTCCGACATATTACAAAGAGCTTTCCATAATGATAATGGGTATGATGTGGCTGATTCTTTCACTTTTGTCGAACAATTTCAAAATTACAAACTACCGCCACACTACAATATAATATCACTAGACGTTATCTCACTATTTACCAACATACCTACGGATTTGATACTTCGCTTACTGCAGAATGAAACGACATCTATTTCTGAACACACCACTCTAACACATGAATCATTTTTTCAGATAATACAATTTATAATTGAAAATAGTTATTTCGTTTTTTCAGATCATCATTATTATCAAATAGCAGGTTTACCTGTGGGTTCACCACTTAGTCCTGCTCTTGCTAATATAACTATGACTTATGTGTTAGATAATATCATTAAAGTTTTACCTTTTCAATTTGGGTTTATTAAAAAATATGTCGAAGATATTATTTGTGGATTACCAGAGTCAGAAATTGATAATATTCTCAAGATATGTATCTCTCAATTTACAATTGAAAGCGAAACAGATAGAAGTGTACCGTTTTTTGACGTTAGAGTAATCAGAAATGAGGATAACACCATTTACATGGACAAATCATAATATGAAACAAAAAATTAACACAATCTCAGCTATGAAAGATGGGGCTATGAAAATAAGTCACCAAAACTTCCTTTAAAAAAATCTGAAGGTGTTATTGAACATGTTTTTCAATAATGGTTATCCAAGATCATTAATTAGTAAAATACTTTTTAATACAACTCCCAACAATGTTCTCAACCACAACAACATTAATCATAGCCTCATAATAATCATATCCAGACAGATGAAGATCCAATCATAAACAGCAGAGTCCGGTATTTCCGTGTTCCCTACATACCTGAAATGTCACCACAGATATCTAAGGTTTTTGCGACTGACAACATTGAGTTAGCTTATTGCAATTATAAAACTTTAAACACCTTCTTCTATCATGTGAGGGACAAAACTAATCTATTAACGCAATCTAATGTAATTTATTCCATCCCTTGTAGTAATTGTGACAAAATTTATATAGGTCAAACATCAACTAGGCTAAAAACAAGAATTACTGTACACAAAAGTGACCTTAACACTAATAAGCGTAGATGTGCGTTGGTAGGACATATGAGAGAAGACAGACATACACCCAAGTTTGATAACGTTACAGTGTTGAAAACAACAAACAGAAAGAGGAGGGAGTTCTTAAAAATGGTAACTATCAATAACAACAATACAATGAATTTCAGATCTGACATAAGTAATTTACATTCAATCTATTCATTTTTATTAACTTTCAATATACCCAACTATAAATTTGTACACACAGACATTGGTGTAGATACAGAAATTTAAATTGTATAATAATTTAATCAAATCGTATTTCAATATTGTCAAAATATCACAGTACTCTTTATTTATTTATTTTTTCTTAATACATTTACAATTTATCAGTTCACGTTTAAATTTTGGTCAACACTGCATATTCTTTATTTTATTCAAACTGCTGCAAGTGTATTTTCTTTTTGGGAGTTGATGTTGTCTGTTAATAATATTCACCGAGGTCATTTATCGCCTGTACCTTTTTTTTGAAATTTCAATGAATATTTTAACGTGTTTGTAATTGTCTTTATTTTAATACATCAACGTCCCAAAATGAGATGCGACCTTTTTCTGGCTGTATACCTCTGGGATCACACAACACATCTGATTGTATAGTTTCAGACATCCTCACGCACAGACAGCTTTTTGGGACTGACTAATCATTATCAGTGCACCTCAAAGGAATGCCTGCCGGTTGTTCAGTACGCCGTATCGTATCTCATCTAGACATCTAACGCCTGCCCGCGGATTGTGTTTACAAAAAAATGATATTTGATAAGGGCAATCTTTTGTTATATCAATGACCCGTTAGCTTAGTGGAAGAGCATCGATCTCATTAGAGTTAAGGCAAAGGTCGGTGGGTTCGATTCCCCCACGGGTCGATTTTTTTACTGATTCCGTACACCTATACACATACCTATATCGTGAAGTCATAAAGTATGGAATAAAATTCATACAATCCGAGACATATTCTTTTTGTAAAAACGCTGGAATACGTGTAGTAATTGCGTGTGTTTTTTTTTGAAGGACAAAATTTATATCGTGAACTGTATAAATAATTTCTATTTATTGTTTGTCAGCTGGATTGTTGTAAGTTGTATCTTGTGCAGGTTATGTCATCACACTAAAGAAATCTAAAAGCAAAAATCTTGTATGAATTCGTGATGTTAATTTGTAAAAGTCTTCCAAACCCTTTATGTATTGTTTGGTGTGATGTGTGAGAATGTGTTAGGATTTTATCATTTATTTAAAAATAAATTGTTCTTTTATCTGGTAATATTAAGTAATCCCATTGTGTCTCTCCGGCTGGAATATTATTTAATCACCAAACGGTAGTGCCCTATTTTACCGGCTGAGTAAGATAGAAAGAAAGATAATAATAATTTAAGATTTGTGACAAAATTTAATGCAACTGTTGACATGCATTAAAGAATGATAAATAATATGGATGACCATAACAGATGATACGCTAGTTAAGTTGTTTACAGAATAATCTATCGACAGTGATCTTTCTAAAATTAAGACAACTAATTTTACGTATTTATCATCATCATCTTGTTCATGGGTTAGGCCGTGCAGCCTGTTCCGTCCTAGCCTTCCACCTCGTCCTAGGTCTTGCCACGTCTCTTCTCCCTCTAGGCCTGTACGCCTTGCCAGCTTCGGTAGCCGACTGTCTTGTAACCTCTCCAGATGTTCCGCCCATCGTGCTTTGTAATGTTGAATCTTGTCGTTAATACTAAGATACTTAGCTCTTCTCTCACCCTTTCATTGCGAATATGATCAGTTCTGTTGTAGCCTCTTATTGATCTCAAAAA
>JARFOC010094645.1:0-13153 GCA_031763485.1 Osmoderma eremita | reverse complement strand
CTCGAGTTCATACTCAGGTTGGGTTGGCTCGGGTAGGTGGTGGAAGAGCGACGCCGCCGGGGGAGGCAGCACAAAGGGCCCAATATGGTGGCCCAAGTGCATGTGGCTTTTGCCACCCTCCCCCACAATTTAATCCATCCATCCAACATTAATAATACAAAAGAAGTACATGACCGTGGAACGTCAATATACAAAAAAAAATAGTGTATCGGTCAAACACGCGTCAATTCATTGTTGCTCAAGCTTTCGCCGTTTTATTAGCCACTTAATCAAGAACACTAAGTAAGAGTAATATTGGCAAATGATACAAAATTGATATAGTACATTGCAACGAAGATAAAAAAAAACACTTACGAGAAATTTAAGTTCATTTTTATTTCGTTTTAACTAAGTGATTACCGATGTAGATATCAATTTTTTATTATTTGCCAATGTTACTTTTACTCTAATTGTAATGAAAAGCTGGGAAAGTTTAAACAATGGTGAATTGACTGAATAAAATACGATTGTTACATCAATGAATTAAGTTCATCATATTAATAAAATGATTACCCTATAACAATTCCTAAAATTGGTTAGGACTATAAATAATATATATTCAATCAACAACTAACGATTAATCACATCAACGAATAAAATTCATTGAATTGACGTTTTTTCTTTATTCTATCATTGCCATTCATTACATAAAATTAATAACTCGCGCGTATTCAATAAACCAAATACAGTTATTAAAACAAAACCGGTGTTCGATACAACAATAACATATTTCATTAAGTAAATGAAACTATCACTTCATTTTCAATGATTTTGTTTACATCAGTACAATGCAATTTTTCTAAATTCAGTCGTTATTTAAGGAAGTCTTTTTTATCGATTACATGAAATCGTTCTTCGGACCAATTTTGATAAATTATTTCATTTGCGATGAATTTTTTTATTATTTCAAGGCCCATTTTTGGTTCAGTGTAGAAAACCTAGGATCTATGCCTGTAATATGACTCAAGAGTATATTCCGACCGATATACACCATGACAAACCTACCAATCACAAACATTCTTTGAGGAGTGGAATCTTTGGAAAACCAAAGATTTCATAATTTCATTTTCTGGAAAAGCTAGGATCTAATATGACTCAAGAGTAGGTACATTCCGACCGATATATTGCATGACAAACCTATCTATCACAAATACTCCTTGATGATGGGCTTGTTTACCGACACATACAAATAGGGAGCTATCTAATTAATTGTTACCCTTAATGGACAATTACCCATTAACATCTTTGGCCACACCGTAAGTAAATTAACAATCATTGCCTGTTTACAAATGCAGATGTTCGTATTTCAAACTACACGGAAGTATAATAAGTATCTAGTAAATACGATTAATGATTCGAAGTGATTTATAAGGATGTCTGCATATGGCTGAAATGATAGTGTGTTTATTGTAGAACGAAGAAACGGGGTCTTAAAGACAAAATATCATGCAATGAATTTCATCTTTTTCTCATTTCAATAGACAATCATAACAAGCAACATTATTACCTTTCGCCTGCCTCTTTAATTTTCTTTTAGTTTTTTTTTAGATATATATATAATAATCTAAGAAAAAAAACACCTTTATGTGTTGACAGTTCTAAACATAGAATGGTTTAATTATTGTATTTATTATTCTTTGAACTTTATTTATCCTTTAAACGAATTGGGGTGTCACTGATACATGTCTGATTTGATTAACTCCCACACTGTATTGACGCTATTTCCGTTATCGTGATTCTGCAAATATGGACAAACTATATTGTTCCACACTTTCTAAAACAGATCGTCCTTACTAGACAGATGCAAATCGCAAATCGGATATTTATTTCTTGAGAGAGGACGTACTTTTTAACTGGCATAAAGAACTAGGTTCTTTGTCATATGCAACGATGTGCATGATTATTTCTCTCCAAACTTTTGCCACTTCTACTCTCTTCACTTATTTTATTTAGTTACTTACCCTTTTTCTTGAGTTCTTGGTGCTTTCTTATATATCATTTTATCGAGAATGCCTTCAGACTTAAACCTTACACTTGTTGAAGTCGTTTCCGTAATGTTCTAATGGAAATTGTGTAGGTAAGTTTAGTTTTCTGTTGGAATTGCATTTATGTATGATTTATGTTGGAAATGCATTCTGAAATTTAAACATAATATGGATTCACTGTATAGCTATTTTAAGTGGCAATTATGTATTTAATAGTTCAACATTATACCGCAGTCTACTACTTAACTGAACAACTTAATGAGTTTTACTTCGGGTTACATTCAAATAGACTAGATCGAAAAGATCACACACTTCATGTTTTGGTAATGGTAAATAGTATTGTCGTAACATTCAGTGAAAGTGGCCATCACGATTGCGACTGAAGAAACTGAGAGATGACTCTACTTGACCTTAAATTTCGTCTTCAAAGAGTTACAGGGCGATGTTACGTAGAATAATTTTATTCCATAAATACTTCTGGTAATTGTGTTCAACAAAAATAAAACATGCCTCAAAAAGGACCAAAATGAAGCGTCGGAAGACTTGTGTTTCGGTGTTCATTTATTTATTTGCGGTATTTACAGGAAATACATTAAACACATGTCCACAGGAATGCAAAAAATTATTGATTTTATGTGTTTACAACGCATTCCATGTCGTTTCGGAGTAATGCAATTTGAAGGTAGGGAAATACGTACCTAAATGAAAACAAAATACGTTTTGTAATAAAAATACCTAGGTCGGTGAACTCGGACACCGCAAGTCTGTACATACTTTGAACCTCGATTAACACTTGTTGAATTATGATTTCGGAACTTGAAATATGCTTGGTGAAGTATTCATTATTTGTCATTAATATTATCATGCGTGTGTTAGCTGTGGTTGCCATTAAGAGAATTTGAAATTCAATATTAAACGCACAAACAAATGACTCACATAAAACCTAAAATTATCCTTTCAAAAATGAAATTTAGTATTATCTAACTAACAGATTCTATTTCGGCTGCTGACTTCTCAATGTCAGTGCCAAATTTTTTCTTTCATTTCTTCAATATAATTTGTGTAGGATTGCATTTATGGAAACATAGGAACCGCAAAAAATGTGACCAAAGAAAATTAATCAAAAAGAAATTGTTTCTATTTTTGCTTTTCCGAAAAAAAACCTTTTATGGAGGTAATTTGTCTATGGGCGGAATTAAAATTAACACTTATTGGTTGTATACCGTTCGTATACTTTATTGTCCCTCATTAGCAGCTTATGTATGCATATTACAAATATAAGCTATTAAAGAGGGACAAGAGATTAAGTACAAGTACAAAGTTCAAAATGTACAAAACCGTAATAAGGCCCGTGGCGACCTACGCAGCGGAAACGATGTGGCTAGTAAGAACAATATTTGGACCAAAGAAAGTAACGCAACAGGAACATAGGACTTTAATGAACTTTGAAATAAACGAAATCTTGAAAGGGGAGGATATTTTTAGACTGATAAAGGCAAAACGAATGAAATATTACGGTCATATACACAGGAAAGGAGAACAGTCACCACTAGTAAAAATTACTACCTGGAAACCAAAAGGAAACAGATCAAGGTCCTTCACGTTGTCAAGGACATCAAAAGTTTAGAAATAGAGGGATGGAGTCAAAAACTGAAACACAGGAAGGAATGGAAGAGTATATCAGAGGAAGCAAAGGCACATACCACCTGGCGATTAGGAGAAAGAAAGAGTGGGAATGGAGTGACCTTCCACTATCACTGCAGTCAATAGGTCTGAAGAGCTCAGCTGAGCAGCTGAAATTACTTATATATATACCGGTTTTATTGTTAAGAAGGAAAAGTGCGGGTTTGGACTGTGTCATATTAGATAAAATAAGATATATTGCATTTCTATATGCGTACAGAATAATAGAGGTACAGCATAATGGAGGCAGAGGATTATTCGGATAAGCTGGGTTGGTACTCCTATTTATTCCAACCATTCTCATAACACTTTCCTGTCCACAGTGTCGAATGAGATCAGTAATTCTTATAAACAATTCCTGTCCTTCTTCTATTTTTCTTTCTATGAGAGTTCTTATGATTCATATGTTGTCACTTGCTGGCCTATCCGGGTTAAACCCCATTTGTTCTTCTTCCATCTTCGCGTCCACGTATTCTCTAAGTCTTCTCTCTAGGACCCTTGTATATACTTTGAAGCTGGTTTGGGCTAGGCATATTGCTCTGCAATTCTTACATTTGGTATGTTCCCGTTTTTTAAAAATATATAGGCAATATTAAATTGCATTCCCAGTCTTTAGGTATCTGGTAACTTTTACATGCGTCTACAAATTATCTATAGTCATTTCTTTCCTTGCTCCCCAGCCCACTTGGTCATATCTTGGTCCATTCTGTCTTTTCCGTGTGCTTTTTCTATTTTAGTTCTACTTCTTCCAGCGAAATTTATCTCAAGTGTTCCCTAATTTAGATTTTGTCCTTTTCTTGAGTTTCTTGTATATTTTTTTACCAGAGTAATACTCCTTCCATACATCTAATATTTATTTGGTGTTTGTTTTCAGTTAACTAGTTTTTATCCCTATAATGTATTTTTTTTTATTTCCCCTAGTCCCTTTATTGCAATCCAAAATGTTTTGTTGTTTATTCTGTGGTGCTGACATCTCCACACTATTAATTAATTAATTAATTAAATTGATATGTCTATACATCATCTACATTAACATCATAAGTCAGCCATATATAACAACCAACAAGTTATTCTAGTAACCACGTGGCAGTTATAATAATTAGTAATTCTTTTGATAAAAATGGGTAAAGTATGTTTTTGCGCGGTTTTAGACAAAAAATTGAGCGTTCATTGCATAGGTATGACTATAAATATTAATTTAGAAATGTGTATTATCATAATGTTAATAAATATATTCCAGTTTACCAGTAAAAGAAGAATCATGTACGTTATGGATAAAAGTCTGTGGTTTGAAAGGAATGGTGGATGAATATCCACACTTGCATATATGTTCAGCACATTTCACCAGTGATGATTATATTGATCCCAAAGTAAAAGAGAAAGGAGGTCGCGGCACCCTCAGTGTTAGTGGCACATCCTATGCAACCAGGTCCGATGTGTGAACCTACTACTAGTACAGCAGAAAACTTAGTGCTGCCAATACTTTCAACTGAATTGCTCAATTCACAATCTGAACTGGCAACTTGCCAAGAGGTAACACAGCCTCAACCGGAATCCATTGATCAAAACTGCACAAAGAATTCTCCAAAGTGTGTGCACGTCAATGGTAAAATTCTAGTTGATTGTTAGCGAAATCATCTTTTAGAAACTGCAGCAATACTATCCAAATCATTTTATGTGGACGATTTAAAGGATGAGTAGTGTCTCGAAGATATCGTGTTCATGTTAAACATGATTTTACTATCATAAGCTATTTTACACAGTATAACATCATTTGTTTTAATTTAGCAATTATTATAAGGAAGCGAGTTGCCTTGAAATTGAAAAAAAATCTATCTACCCAACATTTCATTGGATCAAAGCTGTGTACACAAAGTCATCATAAAGATCATGATTAGTGGTTTTGTCTTACAAACTCACGAATTAGCTGGTTGAAGTATTTCCAGTTCAGTTTATTAGGTTTATAAAAATGTCAGTTCATATTTATACATATCTTTGCGCTATATATCAGATCATTATATACTAACGATTATTAGCTTTTAAAATCGTTTATTGCATCCTAAACCCAAACATTATTTTCCACAAATATTTCATTATGAGAGAAAACTGATAGGTTACCAAACTTAATCGTTTCTATTTAATTATGAAAGAAATTGGTTAAACACCAGGTAATTAATATTCTTTTAGTATTTTTTTTTCTAAGAAACGACATGGACGTGCAAAATGGTGTTTTTTTGTAGATACCTAGCACGTATTTAAGGCATACCGCGAAGCAAAATCATTTAATATACAGGAAATTACGTTTTTTTTTGCTAAAAAGAATGTAGGTTTCCTTGAAAAGTGCATTAAGCAACAATTTAGAAGCTCTTGTATTTGCAGAATCCAATTGTAGTATTTTGAATATATTTTACATGACTTTCAAAACTTCAATTTTAACGTATTGTGTAAATTTATGGGTCTAATTTTATTTAAAATAGTTTTTTTAATGTGTATATAAATTTAATCACCTTGCGTTGTATGAATAGAAAAAGGAATTTGGCATTTAAATAGCCGTAGTTATTTTAATGCCATGGTATATTAGGCTATTAGAATTGATCTATCTGTTAATATTCCTGCACAATTTTGACTAATCACGTCATCTTGACGAAACTATAGTAGACTTTTATGTAATATCAATTGTTGGAGGTTCCAAAAACCAATAGTAACAGAGATATCCATATCATAAATTTTAATAGATTTATATGTGTGGCATACACATGACTTGCTGGTGTTAGTATGGAGTCAGAGAAAAAAATAATTTATTTAATGACTTTAGTTTATTCAAAATCTAAAAATTATTAAATCGGTATCCATGAAAAATCTAGATTTTTATATTTTCGTGGAAAATTCCGGAATATATGTATCTGATAAGTGGGATTTAACAATAAATGGCTTGCGTTTCATTTTTAAACTTTTGTCCAGCTAGATTTTGCATAGTGATGTGCAAAAAAATGACGCATTGAAACATTTTTAAAGGACGATTTAACAATACAATAAAATCCATTTACAACACTATATTAAACTATAAATGTAACGTATGTATATTAAAAAAACTAAAATATCTTACCTTTAGTTCCAGAAGGAACCAGTATTCAACGATACAATTCCTGGACATCATCACAGACCAGAATCTTAAATGACATCAACACAGACGTATTGGCAAGTGAACTGGCTTCAACTTTTAATTTTAAGTTAAAATACGAATCTAACCATCAAGCTGCAAAAATAGCATATTTTGCAGATTTCAATTATTTTTATGCTACGGTATTCTGTTTTGTGGAATATCCGCAGGGCACTGAGGATCCTATTATCTAAAAAAGTAGTCAGATATTTATGTGACCTAGAAAAGAGACACAGCTACAAAACATATTTCAGGAACGAGAAATACTTACTCTGCCATCACTATTGCTCCTATCGACTGTAACTTATGTTTTTCAAAACAAAGCAGTCACCACAATTATAATACCTACGTAATGTCACGTACAGATCACTATTTAATGCTTCGAGCATTGTGATTTATGGATAGTCGTCAGGGCCATAATTGCATTGAAAGCCAGAGGTTTCACTTAGTTGCATGTTTTATTATATCCAACTATCCACTATAATTTAGGTATCACTAGATTACAAGTAATTAAACATTTCTATCATGAAAGATTAATGAATTGAAGGACTAGTCTTATAGATGAGGTCTCTTACTAAGTTCTTAATCAGTTCTTATAACTACCTCAATACATTCTACGTCATAAGGCTGATACAGCGGTTCGCAGGTAACCTACTTTAAAATATCTTAATATCATTGTAACCTGTTCTATTTTTGTGTAACATTCCATTCTGTGTCTACACGTTCAATTACAATAATACAAGAACTCTACTCGAATTGAGATTACCATTCCATCGTCTGACATGTTCCCAATAATCCACAAACTATTGGGAAAGTAAGCTGCATAATAAATTCTGAGCGGATCCACCAAGTATTTGATATATTCAGGAAAAGGGTGAAGGAAATACTTATTGAACGTGAACTATACAGACTGTCCCACGACGAACTGCAACGATCGATATATGGAAAACTAGTCGCCGGAAAATCTGAAATTTTGGTAGTATACTAACAGCGATTTTGCCTAATCGAGCGAAATATATACAAGTCTTTAGCACTTTGGGTTATATCGGAAGTGACAAACAACTTTCTTATTTTAAACGGAACAGCCTATATACTTACATTTTTGAATTGCCCATAAAATCCCAGTTTAAATTTATGGGGGATCCCTATACCACCTATACTTTTCTTAGACAGATTGGAAGAGTTGATTTTTCTCTTAAATGCAGAAGAAATACACAAGCAGATCTTTATTACTAGTGATTTTAATATAAACTTTCAATTACAAACGAGTATAACTAATAAGATGACTACCACGCTAAATACATGCAATCTAAAGCAAATGTTCGATGATTATTCGAGAGTAACCACAACAAGCAGTACATTAATAGATAATATATTCGCAAATGTTCATTGTTCCACGGTTGTTAAGGATACTATTAATGTACATCTTCAAGATCATCTGGCGCAAGTTGTGCAGTTTATGGCTCCTGGTAACGATACCACTGAAATGAAAACAAAAATGATTAGAAAAATTAATGTAAGCGGAATTAATGAGATTAAACACCGGCTTAAGACTGAACTCCGACTGCCCTGTCTGACCGATGCCAATGAGTTCAGTGATTTCCATCGTTCCTTCATGGACTACTTCGATTCCGGTTTTCTTGAAAGAAAAATCACAATTAATAATAATGTGAATGTTGTTAATGATGACATAGCTAAATTGAAAAATACACTAGATACGCGGGCCATAGTCACAAAAACTACGAAAAGGTACGACTGCTATCAGGTATACCGTGCTATTAAAACAGAGTATCTCGGCGAACTTATGAAATTGAAACAAAAAGTTCAACGTAGCGTTCATAGAAAAATCGGATAACAAAATCAAAGCAACTGGGACTATAATCAATAATGAAATTAAATCCCACTCACGTAATAGCGATTCCAATTCCATCTTATCGGCGGATGCTTTTAACAAATATTTTTGTGAGATTGGCGAATTCATGACATCCGGCTCACATAACGACCCTTCATACTCAAATCTCTTACGTAACCTACATTTGGATAGCATCAAATCAGTTTTCTTTACTCCAATTACCCCAGAAGAGATAAAGAATATTATACGACACCTGAAAAGCAAAGACACAACCGACGTATACGGGATTTCAAGAAGTTTTCTGAAGCGTTTGGACAAGTAGCTATGAGAACCGCTGGCAATCATGTTCAATAATTGCGTGCAGCAAGGAGTGTTTCATACCGTGCTTGAAGTGGGGAAAGTTATTCCAA
This sequence comes from Osmoderma eremita, assembly GCA_031763485.1. Taxonomy (NCBI): domain Eukaryota; kingdom Metazoa; phylum Arthropoda; class Insecta; order Coleoptera; family Scarabaeidae; genus Osmoderma; species Osmoderma eremita. Next base: position 4,024 of record JARFOC010094645.1, on the reverse strand, counting down.
TATACAAAAAGGGAAACAAGAACGAATGTCAAAAGTATAGGCCCATTAGCATACTGCCATCTAGGTTGATCTCCTATTTTGAGGACAACAACTATCTGTCATCAAAACAGCACGGCTATAGAGGAGCTCACTCGACAATCAGTAGGATATCACAAATGGTACAGCAGATTTACGACGCTTTTGACTCTGGTGCGTGGACCCAAATGACACTTTTAGATCTATCAAGGGCTTTCGATTCCGTGAATCATGATATCCTGCTGGAGAAGCTAGAGTACTACCGAATTAGGGGAAATCCACTTGTCCTCCTAAAATCTTATCTTGCTTGCAGGATAACGGACTGGAACGATTCCCGATCTTTACTTGGTGAAATTAAGTGTTGTGTGCCTCCGGGCTCGATTCTGGGACCCTTGCTATTCTTAATCTACGTCAACGATCTTCCATCCCGGAAGGTTATAGAAAATGCCGAACGTTGGTTTGCTGCTAACAACATAAAGATAAACTCTGACAAAACAAAAACTATTAGATTTTCCACTCGTACTGGTACATCGTCTGATGTGGAGTTCCTGGACATTACCATTGATAGTGGCTTGAAATGGTATCACCACATAGACAAGGTGTGTTGCAGGCTCTCTGCTGCACTATACGCTTTAAGGAGGTTCAAACACACGGCGACTTCTGGGGTAGCTAGGATGGTCTGCTCTTCATATTTCCACTCCCTTCTATCCTATGGCATCCTATTTTGGGGAATGTCGGCGGATGCGGATAAGGTATTTGGAATGCAAAAGAAAGCCATTAGGATTCTAAGCAACCTTGGGTACTATGAAAGTTGTAGATACATTTTAAAACACAATGCGTACCTACTTTTCCGTCAGTGTATATCATCTCCATCGTCAATGATATACACAACAACAAAAAAATGTTCCTATCGAATGGTCAGCACCATACAAGAAACCGGGACGACTTAAGGCCGTCATTCCACCAACTCACTTGCACACAAAGATCCACGGACTATTGGGGAACAAAATTATATAACCATCTCCCAGAAGAAATAAGACAACTACCATTCATAAATTTCGCAAAGCAAGTGAAAAAATTATGAATAGATAGGGAGCCATATTCTATATTTGAATTTTTACAATCCTGATATTTATTTATACATTTTCGTTTTGTTTGTTGCATACCAATTTTTAATTTTAATTTTTATTTTATATTGTATATTATAGTTTATCTATTGACTTTGCACTATGTATGAATGAAACAGTGTATGACAATGTATGTAATCGTTATTGCTGACAATAAACTATATAGATCTATACCTAAATTCAAATGATTTTGGGATATTTCGATTCTCTGCAGAACAGTGTTAAATAAATGCTATTATCTTCTATGCGCTTCCGGTTTTCTTCAATCCGCTGGGACGCTTACAGACTAAAGGTAAGTGAATCAAGGTGTGGCATAAAAATTATTATATCTGATACAGGCTGTACATAAAAATGGCCAAAAGTTGGTTTCGAAGAACGTACAAAAGTAAAAAATTTCAAATGGAATCCCCTATTTTTCTACCTTATAAAGGCAATGTACTATTAAGTACTCTATACCTATATGTAGGCGTTTTTATGTTATCTCCAAGAAAAGTATTTTCTTACATTAAAAAAATGTGTCAAGCCATGGCCGAGATGACATAAAAACAATTACAGTAGAACTGTCAGTATTGTGCAAACAGAGATGCTAGCACGTCTTAACTAAAGTTACTCCGTTCACCGGATTTGGCAGTGTTAAATTTCTTTGTTTGTAGAGCTATAAAAAATCAAGTTCATGGGAGTCCATTAACAACCATGGAAGATTGTATGCAAGGTGTAATGAATCCAGTTGAAAGCTTATCTCCACATACCATTAGAAACGCTACTCGTAATGCGTCAAAAGGTGTGAAAACTGTTTGGAAGTTCGAGGACGGAATTTTGAACATTGATTAAATTAATTGCAACATCTAAATTTCCAATTTATTTTCTTTTGCTGTATTAGATTTCATGCCTGTACTTAGTTCTGTTTCTATGAATCTAAATTGTGGCTATAACTGAGCCATTGTTTCTAAAATTTTGTGTTATACGTTTTACGGGATTTGCCGACGGTTCTTCTTTCTCTAGATACCGTACAGCTAAAATGTCACATGTTCTCGATATTACACTTTTACATTTTCCATAAATAATAAATAAATTCTACTAAAACTGTTTTTGTCATTTCGGCCATGGTTAACTTGACACATCTTTTTAACATGTAGTAAACTACGTTTCTTCGAAATAACTTGAAAGCACTTACAATAGATAAAGGGAAATTAATAAGATGGAGAAATAGGGATTTCCACTTGAAATTTTTTGCTTTTTCCATTTTTCGAACCTAATTTTTGGTCAATTTTCATGCAAGGCCTGTATAAGATATAACCATTTTTAGGCACCACTTTGATTCAATTACTTTCAGTATGTAAGTGCGCCAACTGGAAGTGCTAGAGATATGAATATATTTTCCTCGATTAGGCCAAGTCGCTGTTAGTATACTACCGATGTCCATTTATCGATCGCTGCAGTTCGTCGTATAGCCTGTATAGTGTGCAAAAATTGGTTGAAAACTAAACAGCCCAACCATTTCTTTCGTTTGTTTGTTTTATTTATTACTGTTTGTGGCATACGAGGGATGTCCGGTTACTAAGGTACATTTGTGAATTATAGACAGACTACTTTATTTATAGAAATCAAACATACATATTGTAAAAGTGTGAACTCTGAGCTACTTTTCGACATAATCGCCGCCAATGTTAAGTCACTTATCCCTCTTCGTAAAAGGTGCGATCAGAATTTGTAAAATACTGCCGTAATTCCTCTTGATCTTCGTCGTCATCTTCAAACCTTTTCAACGGCCCAAACAAATAAAAATCAGAAGGAGCCAGGTCTGCACTCATCCGTTTTCGTTGTCGATGGTTTTTTTCGGACACCTTCGGGATCATCGTTCAGAGCTGGGCGTCCACTTTTGAACTGTTTACACCAGACACTAACTTGTTTTCGACCCATAACGCCTCCTCCGTAAGTCTTCAGTATTTTTTAAATGAATTTCGGTAAGTGTTTCATTGTTTGCATGCAAAAAACGAATGATCGCTCGCACTTCAAACTTGGAGTATGTTTCGATCGGTACTGACATTGTGCGGCTGTCAATGCACACATTGTACTGAACCTAAGGCAATGACAATAGCCACCTATGCAGTACACATGCACTTCTAAAATGCGTGCAAGCTTCAACCTGATCGGAGCGACGTAGGCGGTGTGTCGCGCAAACGTACCCTAGTAACCGAACATCCCTCGTACATTTCGTTTTATATTGCTCTGCATATTTAAATTTTTATATAGTGTCGTGCGTCAAGGTGACAGATAGATTCTAACATAAATCAAAATGTCTTAGGTATGGGTTCCTAGTTTACATTCACTTGATGTAACTACACAGCCGCGGGAACAAATAAAATAAATGGCTGGCATTTTCAATTCGAATTACGATAAGAAGCTACTTAAAAATATATAATTTTGCCAAATATCTTATTTGCCCAACTTGTGTTAGTATTCCATCCTCTTCTTAATTTTCTTTTCCAATTTTTCCTGGTTTCTTTTGCTTTCCTCGTTCCGGTAAATTCTTTTTAATAGTTGGACAATATAAATGACAAAATTTACTTTAATTATTAATTTTTCCAACGAATCGGAACCATCGTTTACTTTTCAGATGTATGATGTCTTGATTTGTTAATTCGTGATGTTCTTCGAAACCCCTTTTAATGTAGTGTTGTGTATATTTTGAGTATGTGTGCTACATTATAAATAGTATATAAATTAAATTAAATAATAAGAAATAGGGAAAACACAAATCAACCAAGAACATGACAGTACAGCGGTGGGGAAATGTATGGAATGATGTACACTCGTGGCCACATAAAAGTTTCCAACCGACAAGCAAGTTTTTAGAAGTTTTTACAGTGTACGAGTGTGTT
>JARFOC010094615.1:0-13155 GCA_031763485.1 Osmoderma eremita | reverse complement strand
ATGGCCCCTGCGCAAGGATGACACGCAAAATCGTGAAGCGTTCCACATTTTTTGCAATTTTGCCTTGTAAAATACTCGCGGCTAATCTTTATTGAAATCGTTATAGTTTTTTCAAATCGTTTCTTACGTTACGTATAATACAAATTATTTGCTAAAATTAATCATTCAAATTAAATATCATTATTTTTAGTTTCTGATAAAGATCCGGTTGTATACGAAGGTAAAAAAATAAGCAGAATTTTCCTCTTTCCAATATTTCAAACGTTTCAATGTGAATTATCTGGATATACATATAGAATTATTGCCCCATTAAAAATCACTGATTTCTATATACACAATATGCGTAATGTCATGTGGGCCGTAATTTTAGTTCCATGATATATTACAATTTTAGAATGAGTCATATTTGAAGTAATTGTAAATATATGTAGGTAGAAATTATGTGCTTAGTATCACTGTTTTAAGTTTGCTTCATATTTCATATACATAATCGTTCGCTGTTATCCGAGGTTGCAGGTGTCCGCGGAAGGCGGCGGAAGCAAACCTCTAGGGATATCGGGGTCGTACTGTAAATTCGTAAAATCGTACCAAGGAAACGGCAACAACTAGTTACTTTAACAGATAATAATAGGTGCCAAAGGAAAAAGAACTAGAAGTAGGTACTTCAAGAAACCATACTAGAATACTTTTATCTTTTAATATATTTACTATAATTCCGTACATACTCCCAGCATTTGCTATAAAACTATGCCCGTGGTAGCAACCTTTTGTTGGTATCATTTTGTAATCAGTTAAGCAGTATTTGTTATGGTGTAATAAATCTGGAGAATGTATGAAAGAATTGCAAGGACTGCGGGTTGGTATAATACGTCACCACATCGTTGATTTGTCAGCACTGAAAACTGTATATCTGAGATATTTTGTGCTTGGCTATTAAAATACTCATTAATTTTCAGGGAAGAAATTCATGTTAACAAAGTGTCCAGCATACCATGAAAATTTAAATCTACTACGAAACTGTTAAAATTTATTATGCAAGTATGGTGGAATTTGGTACGGAAATATTATTTATGTTCGCAAACAGAGCTATGAAGAGTTTTAACAAAGAAAGTGCAACATTTCAACTTGGAATGAAGAAATTATTTTATTTTCACGATTAATTAAGACATACACAACAACATAACAAAAAAGAATTTCACAGCAGGTGTCCTCCTTGTCTTTCAAGGCAATTCTGGGTTTATTCCATCAAATGAAGTACGTACACGGTCTTTCAGTTTGTCCAAATTACGTATTTGCATATTGTTATAAACTTTACTCTTCAGGTAACCCAAAAGAAAGCAATCGTTTGGATACAAATCAGCTGATCTTTTGAGGGTACTGCATTGATGTCAGGTTTTGTGCATGATGATTTTTATGGGATCAATAACTAATTGAAAAGGAAATTTGGTATTTTTCAATAAATCTAGGATACAGTTGTGTGTTGACCTCACCATTTATTATCTACTACGAACTAGTAGAATTTGGTTATGTTTCAATAAAGTGGAAAATTTCAACCTTGAATGAAGAAATTATTTTATTATAATTGTTAATTAAGACAAAAAAACAAAGGTAAATGTAGTTTCGTCAGTAAAAAGTCTTTTATTCAAAATTTCTACGTTTTCATTTAACAAATTAAATATTGTTTGAAAGAAATCTGTTCGATTTATTTTATCTCGAAAAACTCTTGATGTTTTGTATTTTGTATGGCTTATAATTGACTTCTTTCACGGTGTTGTAGTTCATAATGTTTGGCTACATCTAAAAGCGATTCTGCATACCGTTCCTTTACAAAACTTAGGATATTCAGGTTCATGTGTTCTGTTGTAGCGTGATTGGTTTTATTTATTTTTCTGTGAGAACACAACCCAATTATTGTTCTACGTTTACCACGTTATCATTGCCACCTTATCATCTTTGTAGTATCTGTTCATAATATAAATAAATTCTCTACTTTTTAATAAAATGTATTTAATGTGTGATTAATGTATGAATACATATTGAAAAAAAAAATTAATAAAGAAGTATTTGCCACAAGGAATTGTATTTTTTCGCACTGACGACGCGTTAACGTATAACTGGTTGCCACTATGTCGCTTAACGTTACTTGTAGGAAATACCTAGGTGCACCTAGGTTGTTTGTCGATATTAATTTATTATTTATTTCTATAGTAAAACGTAATGAACTTTTTGTTGTAAATTAAACATTTCAATGATAAATTCCATCTTGTTTATTCATTCATACATATTTTTATTTAAGAATAATGTACTTGTATAATATATACATACATATATGTATATATATTTTCTATAAAAATTTACTTATTTCACACCAGTCGTTATCAGTCATGAATACATTTACGCATATCGCTTGTACCAGTTCTTTTGGCGACCTGCTTTTATTAGGAGCCTTGAAGATTGCCCTTGACGGATGAAACGTTCGCCCTAAGAAAAACCTAGTTGCGATATTAGTAAGGAAGTATTTCCTCTATTGTTACCAGTTCAAATTCATTCCAAGTGGTATTAATCAAAGATGGCAAGAACGCGGCAGTATAACTGACACGCAAGATTATCTTTTCGTCAATACCATTAACACATAAAGTATCGGTAACATTTGGCAGCACACAAATTGGTTAATTTATTGGGAACACATATATCGGAAATTGATTTAAAGAAACATATTGGTTTCAATCAATGTTTTTGCTTGACAAACAGGATTCTTTGCCACTATTTAAAAGAATTATTTTTTTAACTCAATGCATATTTCTTTGATTTATCTCTGTGTGTAACGTTACAAGAAAAGCCTTGTATATATATCTTCTGAATTGTACTAATTTGTTAGGCATTTATAGGCAAATAATTTGATACGATAGTTTATGGGATAATTAACGAAATTAAGGAATCCGACATTTGGAGATATACGTATGTATATCTTTGGTGCATAAAATTTTAAATACACATTAAATTAAAGATATGTACATACATTAGCTATTAATGACCCTAGATACATATTGCCATTAATAACTAATTTGCAATAATGGCACATTAATTGTTCAATCCCCATTATGTTATGTATATTTCGTACATGTACTTTGTATCCTAAGTCTAATCTTAAAGGGGTACCTTAAGATTATTTTTGTTAGATATGCAATCATATTCTTTGGGTATTTTTTTTTTGTTTCTGAAACCATTAATTTTGTTTGTTATGTATATTTCCTGAAATACATGAATAAATTAATGTATGTCATTGACAGAATATCTTTTTCTCATTTTTGAAAAACATAAATTATGTTTATTGTTAACTTATACAGCATGTAACACACCACAAAAAAACTAGTAATGATTTAGTTGCTTAACAAAATTTATATGATGTAATTTCAAATAATTTTCACATAACTCTTCGCAATTATAATTAATTTCTGACGAAAATTGTATCAATTTACTACTGAATAATTTACTTTCACTCAATATCCCACTTTGGGATCAATGCGATTTAAAATAGTTTTCTACGAATTTTTTTAAGGCAGCTGTATATCCGGAAATATGGATTTAAATTTAGCACAAAATATAAAATCAAACATAACAACCAACAACGCAACATTGATAATCCATACTCGATCAACCGTATCCCATCATGTTATTGGTCTAGGATATAATTTCGATTTCGACATTGAACTATAGAATGGCTCTTGCTGTAGTCACATGTAGCCGTTCCATTTCATTGAAACTATGTATTTTTTACGACACCAACTTTTCATGCTCGAAACGTTTACTTATTCGTACCGTTCTTGAGGGGCATATTAACAACGAACGATGCCGAGGTTCGACATAAAATTTTATTGTGTGTATACGGAAAATTGAGGGTAATAATATATACTTTACAACTGTCTGGTTATTATTGTCGACTGTAATATAAAGAAATCGGTTTGTCGTTTGAACGCATCCTAGTAGTAAGGGAGGATTTATGGAATGGTGGCATTTATAGAAATAAAAAGAGATAAAAAAACTGGGACTGCCTATTATTTTGCTGAATAATTATTGTTAGGTATATTGGAATAAAATTTTATTAGCAGTTATGTGTATTGTTTTTACTCTCCACGGTGAAACAAGGGGTACTTTAACTATGAATGAGAAGGTTATAAGAGTAGTTGTGCTTTTCTAAAGTATACCACAAATATGTATCAAATATATACCGTGGAAAAATTTGGGGGTAAAGTTCTTTCTTTTCCAAATATATTTCAATTTGTTTATGAACAACGTGGTTTTAATAACGATTGAACGAAATATTATTTGATATATGCAGATCTACAGTGAGCTGGAGATTGTCTGGGTTGCTAAGAAATCAGTCCGCAACTCATACCTCGTTAATATTAAAATTCTGAGAGAAAAACTTCCAAACACCAGCCGAAATTCCTGGACTTAAGAAGTGTAAACAGCTCTGGTGGATGAGAAGCGTTTGATTTTTCTTCCAATTAGTTCAATTAGGCCATTTTTGTTTAAGAACTGCTTGGCGCAATGTTGTGAAATACGGGTAGCCACTGTATGGGCATGCTCTCTATCGTGCCAAGTCAGGGTTGGGTAAAAGTGAAAACCAAAAATCATTGATTTGTATAAAAAATCACAATTTCTTGTTTTGCGACAACACCTCATACTATTTAGCCAGGGTGGACTGCAATTCTCAGACGCACAACGAGAATGGTCAAGTTAAACAAATTTCACTGCAAAAGATTTATATACAGTTTACTGATCTTTAAGGTTTTTCTTATGAAGAAAAACCGTGCTTCATTCAAGAAAAAGGTGTTAATTCTGCTATAGTCTTGGCGGCTTTCGCTGTAGCAACAATTTCTTTTTGGTAAAGCTAATTATTTCGAAGATACTATTATACTAAGGCGTTCTATTTTAAATGGAATCCCCTGTTATATGTGCATTAATTTATTTGCAATTATGTTTTGTATATCTTCATATCTTCGGACAGATATTCTTTCCGTGGAAGCATTAGGCAGCGTTTAGTGAAAATGAAGTTAATGATGTTATTGTAAGCATCATTCCTACAAAATTTTATTGTTACTCCTGGATATACGGGTGTCTAGTTAAGGTGGGTCACCCGTCACACCTAGGCAACTGTTCACAAGAATCTTAATAATAAGGGTGATAAAAAGAATTTCAACAAGAAAATTTTTAACTTACCAAAATAACCGCCAGGGGGCATAACTCTTTATGTGAATATTTTACCGTTAAGTTCCAGATAAATGAAGGTTAAGATTATTATCACTAAAATACTCGATTTTACACAATTTTCATCTAAGGGTGTATGCGTAGAAAACCAGTCATAGCTTCGGTTTACCTAAACGGATTTTAATGTGTCTGGGCTCATTAGAAAGAGAATTTTACATGGAATTGAAGCATATGTAGTAGAGAATTGTGTAGTTGCCCATAGGAATAACAGAGGGCGCTATTTCTAATTTATGTAAATATTTGTTTTTTCTTTAAAATTTCAAATGGGACGATATATCACTAATAGCATAATATTGAAGCACATAAACAACCGAAAAGAATGGTGAAAACTGGAAACTGCACCTTTCTCTGTTACGAAGTTATAGTCATTAGAAGAGCTTTAAGAATAATAAAGGTATTAGATTCCTGGGAGTAATTATTTTATTTTCGTTTCAAATGACTTTAAAATTTTATTATTTGTCTTTTTTAACATTAAATTAAAATTAAATAAATTGAAATAAAAATTTTATGAAAAAGGTATTAATCAAATATAAACCATAGAAAAATAAACTTCAAATGTTCACCATTTTTTTCAATACACATGTTTACTCTCGCTTACTAGAGAGCACAGCCACTTCAATCTCCGAAACAGAAATTTTGTATGGCATATGTGATTCTCTCAATCATATTTTGACGTGTAGTTGGCTTTTTATGATAAAATATGTCTTTTATTCGGTCCCATAATACTCTATGGGAATAATATCCCCGCTCGCGACAATGCAGGGCATACTCTCGTGAAGCAAGAACTGCATTTTCATAACATTTTACAAATTTAATAACGCGCGTCTAAAATGGCTTTATATTAGCAATTTTTACGACCCGCTTAACCAAAGGTGACGCTAATATTTTAACATTTCTGTTTCCAGGGGCCAACTCTCATGTTAAATATATTGGGTAACAGAAAGTGCCCACCTAAATATTGCTAATATAAAGCAGTTTTAGATGCGCGTTATTATTACATTGCTTCGTGCGATATTGCTTTCTTGAAATATTTATTCATTTCTTATTTCTTATTTGTGTATACTCTTTTAATCAAATTCAAAAGAATGTTTTACTAGGAAATTTGAAAACATTAAATATCCCTTAAAAAGGGAAATCAATGAATGTAACGAATTAAAAAAATTATGAATACGTTGAAACTATACGATGGAAATTTAATAAAAATTGTTTAGTCATTCCCTAACAACCATAATAGAAGAACTACTCCCAGAAGTCTGTTTAGTGCCATATTATTCTCGAAACTCTTCTAATGACTATAACATCGTAACAAAGAAAGGTAGCAATTTCTGGTTTTGACCATTCTCTTTGGTTGATTATGTGCTTCAATATTATGCTATTAATGATATATGGTTCCATTTGAAATTTTAAAGAAAAAGCAAATGTTTGCATAAATTATAAATGGCGCCCTCTGTTATTCCCATTGGGAACTACATAATTCCCTACTGTATGTGGTTCAATTCCTTGTAAAATTCTCTTTCTAATGAGCTCAGAAAATTTTAAATCCGTTATGGTAAACCTAAGTTATGACTGGTTTTCTACCCAGACATACCCCCTCCCACCCTATCCCTCGTAGGGGAGTTACATTAAAATAGTGTTAAATGAAAATTGTGTAAAATCGTCCGAGTATTTTACTGATAATAATTTTAACTTACATTTATCTAGAACTTAAGAGAATATGGCGAGTTTTTAATTCACCTGAAGAGTTACGGCCACTAGCGGTCATTTTGGAAAGTTAAAAATATATTTTTTTAAATTCTCATTGTAACCTTTATCATCAATATTTTTGTCGCAAGGTTGTAAGATGAGCGGTTGCCGAGATATTGCCGGTGGGCGACCTTAACCAGACACTCGGTATAATATTGCTCCGCCAAAATTTTGCAACATGTACTTAATCATATCGAAACACATTTAATCATATAGAACGGTCATAAATAGATTTCTCTCTCCAGCTATCCAGCAAGACAGCGGCACGAACAATCAATCTAGATATACCCGACATTAATTTAGCAAGTAGCACCTATTCCCTACGGTGTCGTCTATTGAAACGTTTATTCTTTGGGCTTTTAATATTTCTGCATTATTATAATGATGAATGTCAATGCCGTTCCATGTCCGCACAAAATATTTCAGTAGTTACAATCTATTCTTAATCACTTTTTACTTTCTAACCTGAAAAAAATTGTAAAGTACTTCAAGTACTTGGTATTGATAGAAATCGTAAGCAAAATTCTTTCGAAATTCAAGACATATCGACATTTAATGTAAATGAAGTAATGGATGAATGAAATTAATGTTGGTATTGTAAGCATATTTCGTCCAAAATTTTTATGGTTACTTCTTGATTATGCTATTGTCAAAGGCTTCTATGTTAAAATTCAAAAGTGATGAATAAATAGTCCTGCACCTATCTTGTAATGCCCAAAAATCCATTATCTGGAACCCATAATTTTAAGCGATTTGACCATTATCCCGTACTAACACTTCGATACTTACGAAAGCAAAATTAATCCTCATTTACATAATAATACCCCATTTGCTGAATTGCAAGTTTTTGTCAGGTAGGAAACTCCCCTAGTCCAGGTGATTTTATCAGGTAGATAGTGACACATGTACGTAATATAATGCATCGTTTTCGATTTATACAAATACATATAGATGGTAATATTGATAGATTTCACAGAAAAAAAGGTACGTTAAAGTATTTTATGGATTTATGCAGATATTCCTCATACATTACTTAACAAACGTTCCAGGTTCTAGTGACCGTTCGATTTTGACTGGCTGTCTGGGCGATACAGTACAATAGAGGTCCCAGGTTGCCCCACTGCATATTTATTACTATGACGTACCCACTCCGCTAGACAGCTTATCCAACCTGACACGGACAGAATACCTTACATAAACCCCACAGCACCCTACCAAGCCTGTTATAAAGCATCGATGTGTTTCGCTATCCTTATCTGATGCGGTTGTATAACGCGGTCATCTCTGTTTGGGTATAGGGTCGATATTCAAGTTTAAACTGGGAGAAGGAAAATTTTACTTTCTTTTACTCCCTTTTTTCTTTTATAATAGATTTCGAAGCTATTATGCGCCGTAGGCCTACACGCAAGCAATAAGTCCGATGCTAATTCACCAGGCCCTTTCGGGAATTTCTTTTGTGTCTAATCTAATTGTGAGTTTTCATTATTGTACTATATAGAAAGAATATCGCTATTGATTCCTTATGATACAAACCTTCATAAAGTAAATTTAAAAGTAAAACGTAACGTTAGTAAATGGAAAATATTGTTCAAACCAGCTTCAAGGCAGTTTCATGAATTTATGGCTTCTTAAAACAAAGGTATTATATGAAAATGCCACCGTTTACCTCAGATAAATACTTAAGCAAATTACTGTACACATCTATGTGTACATACTTATATACTTTATTACTAAGTATGCATGTGTTTTGAGGTCATTGTATATATCAAATTATCTATTTATAACTATGAATGCAGCCACAAGCTCATGAAGCAACGTCATTCCTTACACATTAATTGTGTACAAATGATGGGACGCCTGAAGTGTATTTTGATAGGTACCTACGATTAAGTTAGAGTCCCGAGCGATGGCTACCGTAACTTCACAAGTTCGATGATTTATCTATTAAATAAAAGAAACTATTGATTTTAAGATTTTACTTTAACATGGAGTCATGATTTCGATACACTTTGGACAGCTACGCTTATAGAATGCCCTCCCTCACATTGTCAGAAACTATTATATAGATTTTGGGTAGAAAGATTACTTTTACATCGTTATCAGTATTTACCACCACTGTCTGGAAAAAAGAGGGTTCCGAGAATTTTGATACGAAAGACCAAGTAATATTTATTTAAAATTACAATGAAATCCTTATTCTGTTACACAAATAAAATTTAACCTAAATAATAATTATACAATAGCACATACACAGCAAGAAAATACACTATAAATGAAAATAGAATTGAGAATAACAAAAAGTTAATATCTTAATACTTATTAGGCGGGATCAACCAAGAACAAAGCGTTCGGTCTTTTGGAGTTACATATTTAATCATCTTCTGAGTCTTTGGCAGTCGATTCTTAGCGTGATTGCGAAGAAAATGAATTGGACGGCTGATCGTTATCCAGAGTTTTGTAGAATTTTTGTCGAATATTGTTATTTGAAGTTGTCGTTTTGTCTTTTCATTTCAGTAAACATATCTTGCAACGGTTTCAAGGCTTCTGTTACAGTGCGAGTAATTTTTATGCTGCGTTTCATACTGACGATTGACTTTCAAATCAAATGCAAATTTAAACTTTATATACATATAGAGTGTGTGATTTTGGCTTAAATTATTTTCATTCTAAAGCAGGCAAACATGCTGTAGAAGTAACACCAATAGAAGACTTATTGATAATAAATTCGCGAAACTACTTCTGAAAGGCAGAATCCGCTTCATGGGGAATCTGCGATTATTCCAGACCACCAATTCGGATTCTTAGAACAACATCGATTAGTATAACTCATCAATAAAGCCTTTGAAAACAAGGAATATCGCTTAGGAGGATTTCTGAACATTACGCATCAGGCGTTTGACAAGGTTTGGCACCATGGTTTACTATATATGTAAACTGAAAGATTAGCTATCATATATTATCAAACTCCAATCAAACTTATTTCCTTACAAACAGGTATTTCTTGGTAAACATCAAGATAAAACTGCATCGCTATTCCCAATACACTCTGGAGTACCTCATGGTGATGTTCTCAACCCAGTACCGTACTGGCTTTATACTACTAATATACCAACGTCAACAGAAACCCAGAAAGTGCTACATTTGCCGATGATACTGCGTTTCTAATAACCAGTAAAGACCCCAAAATTGCCTGAGATAATCTCCAACGTTCCCAAATACTCTCCATGCTCTCTAATGGGACCTAGGACTTAGGGGCTGTACTAGAAGGAACGGATTATCGAACCTGGAGGATGTCATCTTATCAAGTAATCATTTCCAGGCCTGGTTAGATAAAGGGAGAATAAAGAACACCTTCTCACATTATATATATATAGTTTGCGTCGAGATACTTGACCTCATGTTCAACTCTACAATATACATCTTCCCAAAAAGGATAGTACAAAATATTTAGGTATCCATTTGGACAAATGCCTCACTTGAAAAAATCGCATTTTTTGCGAAGAGAGAGAGCAGCTTGGCTTGAAGTTCTCTAAGTTACAATTTCTCTTGCGTTGAAGATCAATGCTGTCCTTAGAAAATAAGCTCTTACTCTACAAAGTGATATTAAAACCATAGTGGACGTTTGGGATCCAATTGTGGGAAATCGGAAGTACCTTTAATATTGAGATCCTCCAAAGTGTTAGGAACTATAACATAAGCGTCGTGGTTTGTGTTAATATGTTGTCTTAATGTCAGAGTATCAGTATATTATACTTTTTCTATTGATACCTTGAATCTACATAATTTAATTTCATGTAAAAGGAGATTTATGGTGTCGTGTCGCTTGTGCATGGTAATCAGGTAAATTAGTTTGGTATCTCCTCTCCACAGTATCTCTTATTCAGGGTTTTTGTCCTCTGGTTTTTCAATATTTATTCGCTATATATGTCCGAGATCTTGGCGGAAATTATTTCAGCAGTTATAATCTATAATCTAAGGAAATTAGAAAGACGCTTAATACTTCTAACCAGGCAAAATGCAAGTACTTGAAGTACTTGGTACTGACAGTAATAGACCAAATTGATAGGTCTACAGTTGTATCTAGAACATTACAACCCTTTCAAAAAATGAGAAAGCTTTCATATATGAGAGGTTACGTGTTAAGGAAGTTTACATTATACATCCTTGCAAATTTCATTATTCATTTATGCAATTATTTACCCGTTACTTTTTGTTGTTGTGCCAATAGTGCAATAATGTGTAAAAGTCCACACATATGCACGTGTGCATACTCTAACCGCTGCAAACACGACTAGTTCTAATGTATAATATTTGTTCAGACGGTACATTCGCATGTGTTATATCTTTGCCCGCCATTAAGTACACATAGTTAGAAAGGCCGACTGCATAAACATCACAAACAGCGTATTTAGTCTTGTTGATATGGTTCGCATGCATTTATGTGTGCATGCATAAATGTGTGAGTTAGTAGCAAATATGAAACAATGTGGCACATTTTAAATTGGACAAATACTAGTACATTTGGTAAATGATTTTGGGCAATTTGATCGCGATAATTTGGAGAATATTTGAAATTATCATGAGCGTATCCTCGATGTTTCAGAAACAGATACGTATTGAATTGGACGAGATGCTTAGCTTGGGAGTAATTGACCACTGTAATAGCCCTTGGATTAGCCCAATACTTTTATTTAGGAAGGAGGATAGACATTTTTATTTTTGCGTAGATTACAGGTAATTGAATACAGTTATCGGTAATTACACTACGTTAGTACATTATTTTCCAGTATCTTTGATCGTTTTAAGGGCACGGCAGTATCTGAGCTCTTTAGATATTAAAAACGCGTATTAACCGATATCTGCCGCCAAAGAATCGAGACAGTATAGAGCCTTCACAGTTTCAGGCAGGGTTTTGTTTCAGTTTACGAGGATGCCTTTCGGTCTTCACAATGCTTAGGCCACTCGGAAGCGATTCATCGATTTAGTTATTGGTTACGACATAGAGGGTGTTTTTCAATATCTGGACGATATCATTGTAGTTTCCAGTACTACTACTGGTAAGGCACATTTGTCGGTGGTGCACTACTCTTAGGTACGTTGGTTTGACCCTTGGACTAGAAAAATGTCATTTTGGTCCATCAACTTTACATTATCTTGGATATGTAGTTGATAAATCGCTAAAATTAAAGCTATTGTGAATACCCATTCTCTTAAAAATGTGTCAGAAATTCCTAAGTTTGTTGGTATGGCATCTTACTACACGCGTTGTGTTCCAAAAATTTCCGTCGTGCTAGCACCTGTTACAGCTTTGTAAGAAAGGCCCGAAATACACTTGCACATGTGAATGTGAAATTGCGTTTAAAACTGATTACGATATCTGATATGAAGTGTTCTGGTTTTGATTTGTCCTTTAATATACAAGCTGATGCGATTTATTTTGGAATTGCATGTATGCTTAACCAAAAACTGCCTGTAGATAGCGATCGAGTTATGGCATGTGGTAATCGTTCATTATGTAAGGCAGAAGTGATTGAAGGTGCACAGTTCACTGTAGCAGCAGATCACTACAATCTGGTTTGGTTACAGGATCTTCGCGAACCAACTGGTGTATTATGCAGATGGGCTGTTATACTACAGCAACACGAGTTTAAGATTGTGCATAGAAAATGTAACTGGTTTAATTGGGTTTTTACCAAGACACCACGTGTTCAAGCCATAGAAGATAGTATTCTGTTGGTGTACGGTGTACCTGAAAGAATTTTGTGTGATAAAGATTTACAATATCGTAGTAAAGAGGAGTTTTTGTACCAAATTACAAATTTGTATAGAATTAAAACAACTTACATCGCTCTCTATCATCCTTAAGCTAACCCAGCTGAAGCTACGAGTCGAGTAACCAAAACCATGATTTCTTCCTTTCTTTTCCCAAGATTAGTTGTGGGAAAACGCACAGCTATACATAATCTGGACGCACCTCTTATTTTGTGAACCATGGTAGGGAAATGATATCAGTTGGCGAGGATCATAATCGTTACGATCTTGGTGAATCTTGGTGAATCTAGTGATATCCCAACTAGCACAATAGGTATCTGGGAACGTAATTACGACTATTAAAATGACTTTGAAGTATCTCGCGACATA